>CAUYQU010024122.1:0-7500 GCA_963574635.1 Cheracebus regulus | reverse complement strand
AAGGGAAAAAAAATATCAGTGATTCTCTAGAAGCAGAAAAACAAAGTGAGACCTACGGTGGCCCCAGCTCACTGCCTTGAGAGCATTTCCAGGCTCTGACTTGAAGGCAGAAACTAAGAGAAGCCTGGAAAACTCCCTGAGTTGAGGAGATGTAGCTGAGAGAATGGCTCAACAATAATTCAACCTACTAGAAAGCATCTCACCATCAGAATTCTCAAAACATCAAAGCAACATACCTTTGAGAAGAGATTCTGGAAATTTTCAAACACAGCTGGGTCAACTCTTGCTTCTATCCCTTGAAACCCTAATGTAGGATGTTTGGAGTGTACATTTGGCTGTTTTCTAGTCAATGCAAAACGTTGAGCCAGCTCAAACACTGTCAGATTTACACTATTGAGTTTTAAATGACTTCTTTTAACAAGTTAGATATATTGTGTAACAGTCCATCAAATATTTTGAGGGGAACAAAAGAATGCAAACACAATTTGATGGACTTTAAAACAAATCATTATAGGTCAGGCCTGGTGGCTCACACCAGTAATCCCAGCACTTTGGGGTGTCGAGGTAGGAGGATTGCTTGAGCCCAGCAGCCTGGGCAACATAGCAATACCCCATCTCAAAAAATTAAAATTAAATTAAAAATTTAAAAATGAAAGTTTTTTGAAATCATTATAATTCTATCCCAAAAAGATACAAGTTAAACCCAACATAAGTAAGTCGCCTATTAAACAACTTAGTACAGTGCCAGTTAAATGGGAAACTAGGTCTATACTGAGATAATCGAATTACAGTTCATGCTTTGCTTTCTGATGTTGGGTTGTTTCAAAAGAAAGACATTTTTACATAAAACATCCAGATAATTACAGTTAATTTGAATTTGTCATCTTTGATTTTGTTTGTAGATAACAACAATGTTTACTTTTGTTTAGTTACTGTAAACCTCAGTCTATAAACAAAGAAGATACCTTCAAGACTATCCATCTATGAATTAAAATTATTTGCTTTAGCAAGACTAAGCAGAAAAAGAACTTAGCATATGCTATAGTGGATGTGTCTTATTCCTTTAGTGGTATTTCTTACTATTGGAGTTTCTTTGCACTCAATTTATTTGGGATTTAGAAAATGTAGCCTTAGCTCTACAAGTGTGGGAAGAAAGAAAGCCTTTACATTCTCTGTATGTATAACAAAGATGTGTATTTCAAGCATATAGATGCCTTTCTGCAACAAAAACATATAGTCTCAATGGGTTATCCAGACTGTCTTTATGTTCACCAAAGTGTTAGGCTATCCAAGATTAAAATTCCCCAAGCTCATTAACCTCATCCATTGTTTTCTGACTACAGCATAAGCAACTCTTCCATGACATCACTAAATAACATACACATGTAGTCACAGTTGCAGATATATATTTCCTGGCTGTGTGCAATACGAGGCACTGTTTGCACAGGATCCCTTAAGCAAAATGTCACATTCCACCTGCAGACATCTGCCTACCCAAATGTGGGTGTGCAGGCAGTATATGCTAAGAAAAAATCTGCTATAAACTGTCAGAAGAAGACCAGACACACTGCAGACCTCAACAGCCTGTCACCCTTAGGCAGCTGTTTCTACAAGAAATGATGTGCAGATTTTCCTATGCCCAAGAGCTGTTGTAGACACGCATGGTTCTCACACATTGCATCACTGTTCCCCAGTTGAGAATTAACTCTGTCTCAATCCCATTCAAATGTCCCTAGCAGGTATATCAATGCTATGATTCCTCTCTGTTTATCATCAAATTACCAAATTACAGTAAACAAAAGTGAGATCATGCACTAAAGAGACTTCTCCATCCATAGCATGTTATTCTTTGAAAGTAGAGGGCTTAAAAAAAATAAGAATGTACACAATTTTGCATGCTAGTTTTTTCAGAGAACTTAAAACACATGGTTACTCTAGAGGAAATGATCACATTCTTCATTTCTGTCAGTGCCTGTCAAGATTAAACTTCCTGGTTGGAGACTAGAAGATAAGATCACAGCAGGAATACAAAGAAAGAGAACACAGGCAACTCAGACATTTCCAGTCACAGAAAGAAATGGCCTCTGGAATGGAGCTCAGGTTAAAGACTAAATTCTGATGAAAAACCTCCACCAGTCCTGTCTCTAATTTTTTTTCATGCCCAAAACAATGTGATTTCTCAGATCTCACTCTGTGGCTGTCTTGGTCAGCTTGGACTTCCACAACAAAACACCGTATACTGAGTGGCTTATAAACAACAGACGTGTATTGCTCACAGTTCTGGACTCTGGACATCCAAGATCAAGACGTGGTAGACTTGGTGTCTGATGTGGACTTCCTTCCTGGTTCATACACAGGGTCTTCTTGCTGTGTTCTCACACAGCGGAAGGAATGAGGGAGCTCTCCGAGGTCCCTTTTATAAGGGCACTGATTTCATTTATGGGGCTCCACCCCCATTACCTTATCACCTCCCCAAAGCCCGAATTTCTAATACTATAACCTCGGGGGTTAGGATAAATTTGGAGAACATATGAACATTCAGACCATAGTAGTGGCCAAGGCTACAATCATGTGTCACTGAACAACAGAGATACATTCTAAGAACTACATCCTTAGGCGATTTTGTTATCATCTGAACATCACAGAATGCACTTACACAAGCCTGGATGCTCTAACCTTCTACACACCTAGGCTATATTGTTTAGCCTGTGGCTCCTGGGCCACAAATCCGTTTAACAGATTAGTGTACTGAATACTGTAGGCAACTGTAACACAATGGTAAATATTTCTGTATCTAAATTCATCCAAACATTAAAAAGTATAGCAAAAATATGGCATAAAAAATGGTACATTAGTATAGGGCAGATTCATTATAATTTTAAGAAATGACTGTCATATATGTAATATATATATCCAGGAGTTGGAGGCCGCAGTGAGCTATGATTGTGACACTGCACTCCAGCCTGGGTGGCAGCAAAATCCTGTCAAAAGGAAAGGAAAGGAAAAGAGGAGAGGGGAAGGGAGGGGAGGGGAGGAAAGGGTGTTAATATCAGAGAATTTGACAGAGAGTGGGAAACCAGGAGAGAATAATTTGTAGTAGAAAAAAAAGGGAGACAGTAGATACAAATGAGGTTTGCAAAAGAGCAAATAAGATAGTTTCCCCTCACAGCCAACTTGTAGATAAAATAGTGTCCCCTTGCTCTTTCTGGGGGTAATGAAAATTCCCACTCGGTAGGTGTTCTCCTATTACAAGTTAGGTCTGGTAAAATGCCAGGGCTGTTTGCCTGTTGCCATAATTAAGTAGCCATTGACACTTGAGTAAGAATTAATAACTTAGTGAACTGTCAGCAAGTGGGTCATCAGAGCCCGGAATTACCAGGAGTTTATCAGGTAAAGGAGAAGTTAGACTACAAAAAGGGGTTAATGGGAAACTGAACATAAGTCCCTCTCACATCAGGATTGTCCAGAGCGCAGACTGACCTTTTGCAAATCCACAATAAAAATCAGTGACTTCTTAAGAGGAGTTCTGAATCATATTTTCCCCCAAGGATTTGGAAGAGTCACTTTTTCATGTGTCATCCTCACTTGTGGGGGACATGTGTGTGTGGCTTCATGATTGATTGCCTTCTGCAAACTCTGATTTTTTACACAAGTCTATGCGGTTATTCTACATAGGTGGTCCACTTCCCCATTTATTTACCCCTTTTTCTGCCGTGCTGCCATCCCTTAAAATGAGCTTTACTTAAAAAAAACAAATGTGTCCAAGGCATGAACCAAGCATAGGCACAGATGAAAGGCCAAGCTGGGATGAACAAGGGGTTGCTTTGTCCCTGGCTGATATGAGATAGGCACCACCAACCAGATGCCACTCTACCCACGTCAGAGACATAAAATGAGATTCTTAGGGCAATTCAGAAGGGCACTCAAGGAGAGTCAGTGATATGGTTTGGATCTGTGTGTCCACCAAATCTCATGTCAAACTGTGTTCCCCAGTTTTGGAGGAGGGGCCTGAAGAGAGGTGATTGGCTCCTAGATGTGGCCCCTTCGTGAATGGCTTAGCACCATCTGCTCATCGCTGTTCTCATGACAGTGAGTGAGTGATCAGGAAACCTTCTGATCGTTCAGAAGTGCGTAGCACCTCCCCCGCCTCTCTCTCTTCCTCCTGCTCCAATCACGTAACATGCCTGCTCCCCCTCCACCTCCCACCATGATTGTCAGTTCCTGAGGCCTCCCCAGAAGCAGAAGCTGCCATGTTTCCTGTACAACCTGCAGATTCGTGAGCCAATTCAATCTCTTTTCTTCATAAATTATCCAGTCTGAGGTATTTCTTTTCAGCAGTCCTGGGCAGGACAGGGAGTCAAGGAAATGACCAGTTCTCTGTGTGCAGCAAGCATGGTGACCATAACCACACAGGCAACACAGTAAGCTTCAGCATTTGCATTGTCATTGAGCTCATTCAAGCAAAGCAATTCTGCAGTAGGGACTTTCCCTTCTAGAGAGCATGCGCATTTTGATGTTACCCGTCCTCAAACTGACCCTTGGCTCACTTGCATAGTAAAAAGCCCACCTGTGGGTAGAGATATAAGATGCTATTGAGACGTGCAGTGCATGAACAAGCATGTAGAACTACTGCACGTGTGCACCCGGAGGACCCCCCAGAACAGGCTTACTAGCAACACCTCTCCCATCCACTTATGAATCATCGTGTAAGACTCATAAAGGGAGTTTCTCCAGCAGCAATCAACACTGTCTCGCCCTAACCAGCAGCCTGTCCTGAATCTATTCTCTCAGGGTGTACTCTCTATCCTGCCCCTGAGTTTCAAAACACTCTTTTTGTTTTGCAACAATGTACTCCATGCTGCATCCCCTTGGTTGTGTGTCTGTTGTTTAAATTCTTTTAAACTAAGAAGACAAGAATCAAGGTATCACAACACCTATCCACAATGTGAGAACCGAGTAATACAATCAGAAAATGAGGAAAAGGGCCAGCCATGTTCACTGCGGCGCTGGGTCTCCTGTCCCTTGCTCCCCTCTCCTCACACATCCCCAGTCACCCTCGAGGTTAGAATCTGAAATGGGTCAGCAGGGCTGCTGTCCCCGGGGGCTGCTTGCATTCCTTCTCTCATGGCCCCTTCCTCTGTCTTCAAAACCAAGAGCGTTGCATACCTCCGCCTTCTCTCTCTGTCTCTGCCCCTCTCTGTCTCCATCTGTCTGTGCCGCTCTCTATCTCTCTTTCTGTCTCTGTGCCTCTCTGTCTCTGCTTCTCTCTCTCTCTCCTCTGCCTCTGTCTGTGCCTCTCTCTGTCTCTCTTTCTGTCTCCAATTATCTGTGCCCCTGTCTATCTCTCTTTCTGTCTCTGTGCCTCTCTGTCTCCCCCCGTCTCTCTGTCTCTGCCTCTCTCTCTCTCTCCTCTGCCTCTGTTTGTGCCTCTCTCTGTCTCTCTGTCTCCATCTGTCTGTGCCCCTCTCTGTCTCTCTTTCTGTCTCTGTCTCCCCCCTCTGTCTCTCTGTCTCCCTCTCTCTCTCTGTCTCCCATTCTGTCTGTCTCTCCCTTTCCCTGTGTCTCTGTCTGTTTCTCTCTGTCTTCATGTGTCTCCATCTCTCTGTGTCTCTGTCTGTGTGTGTGTGTGCGTCTCTGTGTCCCTGCCTCTGTCTTTCCTTCTCTCTCTGTCTCTCTGTCTCTGTGTGTCTCTCCCTGCTTTCTTCATCACATGTCTTTCACTCCTTTCTGCTTCCCTCTTCCAAGGAGCTTGGTGTTACACTGACAGCATCTGAATAATCCAGAATAATCTCCCATCTCAAATCTGGAAAGTCCTGTTTGCCATGTAATGTAAAAGATTCACAGGTTTCTGAGATTAGGACATGAACATCTGAGGACACGGGAGAATCGTGACACAGCCCACGGCAACCACTTTAGGATTCAGAGTAAAACAACAGGGTCAGCCAGGCACAGGGGCTCACACCTGTGGTCCCAGCTATTCGGGAGGCTGAGGTGAGAGGATCACTTGAGCCTAGGAATGAGGTATGACTGCAGCACTGCACTCTAGCCAGGGCGACAGAGCAAGATCCTGTCTCAAAATAAATACATCGGTTAATTACAAAGAACAGAATGTCATTCTCTAAAAGGTATTTGCTGTTTTGGTGACCGTTATCTGAATGTTCCAGGTAATGGATTTTATTTCTTTATTTGTTTGTTTGTTTATAGAGATGGGTTCTTGCTTTGTTGCCCAGGCTGGAGTGCAGTCATAGCTCATTGCAGGATTGACTTCCTGGGCTCAAGCGATCCTCCCACCTCAGCCTCCCAAGGAGCGGGGACAACAGGTGCACGCTACCACAAGCTGCTTATTTTTAAAAAGAAATTTTAGTAGAGATGAGTTCTCATTATGTTGCTCAGGCTGATCTAGAGCTCCTGGGCTCATGCAGTCCCCTCACCTCAATCTGCCAACATGCCGGGATTACAGGTGTGAGCCACTGCACCTGGCCATGCCAATTCAAAAAGCTATTTAGATCTTCAAGCATTATGTTGTCCTCCATTTGATGACATAGTAATATTTGTGATCACGTTCATATGACAGTGCTTAAACATGTTGAGTGTTCAAAGAAACAAGCACTGTTGCAGACTGACATCAATGTTTACAATGCCTTGTGCACATAAATGTCATAAAGAAAAAGGAAGTCGTTTTCTTTAGCCCTCGGAAGACTACTGAGTGAAAAAAGCAATGGCATTTCACTTTAAAGAGAAAATTAAGCAGGTAGGGCTTGGTGCAAGTAAATGTATTCTAAGCACAGGAGAATCAGAAGTGGAGATACTTTGTATATGTGGAAAGGGTAAAGTTAACTCTAAGAATGTGGCTAAAATTCAAGGTAAGGAACACGGGAAGTTGTCAGAGTCATAACATGGAGAATTAAGGGAATAGAGATAGAGTTTTACAAATTCAGTTTGCAAAAGAAAATATCCAAAGAATGGCTGAATAATTAGTAAGATCTACAGTTCAGCGTTTAACAAAAAGGACCCACTTCAGACGCTCATCTGTGAGCAAATTGTCGTCTATTTCCACTCCTCTATAGAGCATAGGTGTCCTATATTCAGTCTAGTATGATAGATGCGCCAGGCGCGATGGCTCAAGCCTGTAATACCAGCACTTTCAGAGGCTGAGATGGGCGGATTATCAGAGGTCAGGAATTTGAGAACAGCCTGGCCAACATGGCGAAACCCCGTCTCTACTAAAAATACAAAATGGAGCCGCGTGTGGTGACGCACACCTGTGATCTCAGCTAATCGGTAGGCCGAGGCAGGAGCATCGCTTGAACCTGAGAGGCAGAGGTGACAGCGAGCCGAGATCGTGCCAGTGCACTGCAGCCTTGGCGACAGAGCGAGACTCGGTAAAAAAAAAAAAAAAAAAAAAAAAAAAAAAAAAAAATACCGCCCCCGGGGGGGGGGGCCCCCGGCCCCCCCCCGGCCCCCCCCCGGTCCCCGGGGGGGCGACCCGGAACGAACCCC
>CAUYQU010024121.1:0-54668 GCA_963574635.1 Cheracebus regulus | reverse complement strand
CCCGTGTGGCTCCTCTGCCAGGAATCTCCCGGTCTGTGGGCTACAAAAATTCGTCAGAAAGTGCGGCGTCCACTCGTTCTCTGCGCTTTCACTGGGAGCTACATTCCTGAGCTGTTGCTAATCGGCCATCTTGGATCTCTCTCAATGACTTATTAAAATGTGCGTGGGCAATGTCTGCTTCTGGGAAGGTAGGACAGACATACTTTTCCTTATTCCTCTTCCTACATTGCCACTGAAGACCCTGGACATAAAATACAAAACAAATGTAAGACTCTAAAAGGTGGAGAAGAAGGCAGACTAGCTGGGGACTTTGGAACCTGAGGAAAAATCGGGTGATGAGTTCCTAGGAAATGTCAATCCAGATTCCTATACCAAGTGAAAATATCATTCAGGAATGAAGGGGAAATCAAGCCATCCTCAGATAAAGGAAAATAAGAATTTGCCACCAATAGACCTACCCTAAAAGAAGGGACAGAAGGACTGGGCATGGTGGTTCACACCTGTAATCCCAGCAGTTTGGGAGGCCAAGGCGGTTGGATCGCCTGAGGTCAGGAGTTCCAGACCAGCTTGGCCAACATGGTGAAACACCATCTCTACTAAAAATACAAAAATTATCTGGGCATGGTGGCACATGCCTGCAATCTCAGCTACTCGGAAGACTGGGGCAAGAGAATCATTTGAACCCAGGAGGCGGAGGTTGCAGTGAGCTGAAATTTTGCCATTGCACTCCAGCCTGGGTGACAGAACAGACTCTGTCTCAAAAAAAAAAAAAAAAAAAAAAAAAAAAAAGAGAAAGAAATTCTCTAAACAATGTTTAAGGTGGGGTAGGGATTGGAGGGAAGTGGATTGGTATAAAAGGGCAACATACACATCTACAACCATCTGATCTTTGACAAACCTGACAAAAACAAGCAGTGGGGAAAGGATTACCTTTTTAATACATGGTGTTGAGAAAACTGACTAGCATGTGCAGAAAGCTGAAACTGGACCCCTTCCTAACACCTTTTACAAAAATTTACTCCAGATGGATTAAAGATTCAAACATAAGACCTAACACCATAAAAACCCTAGAAGAAAACCTATGCAATATCATTCAGGACATAGGCATAGGCAAGGACTTCATGACTAAAACACCAAAAACAATGGCAACAAAAGCCAAAATAGGCAAATGGGATCTAATTAAACTAAAGAGCATCTGCACAGCAAAAGAAACTATCATTAGTGTGAACTAGCCACCACAGAATGGGAAAAAAATTTTGCAATCTACCCATCTGACAAAGGGCTAATATCCAGAATCTATAAACAGCTTAAACAAATTTACAACAAAAAAAGCAACGACCCCATCAAAAAGTGGGTGGAGGATATGAACAGACACTTTTCAAAATAAGACATTTATGCAGCCAACAAATGTATGAAAAAAATGCTCATCATCATTGGTCATTAGGAAATGCAAATCAAAACCACACTGAGATACCATTTCACGCCAGTTAGAATGGTGATCATTAAGAAGTCATGAGACAACAGATGCTGGAGAGGATGTGGAGAAATAGGAACGCTTTTACACTGTTGGTGGGAGTGTAAATTAGTTCAACCATTGTGGAAGACAGTGTGGTGATTCCTCAATGATCTAGAACTAGAAATACCATTTGACTGAGCAATCCCATTACTGGGCATATACCCAAAGGACTATAAATTGTTGTATTATAAAGACACATACATGTATGTTCATTGCAGCACTGTTTACAATAGCAAAGACTTGAAACCAACCCAAATGCCTATCAATGATAGACTGGATAAAGAAAATGTGGCATATATATACCATGGAGTACTATGCAGCCATGAAAAGGATGAGTTCATGTCCTTTCCAGGGACATGGATGAAGCTGGAAACCATCATTCTCAGCAAACTGACACAAGAACAGAAAACCAAACACCACATGTTCTCACTCATAAGTGGATGTTGAACAATGAGAACACATGGACACAGGGAGGGGAACATCACATGCTGGGGCCTGTTGGGGGGCTCGGGGGCTCGGGGAGGCATAGCAGGGGGTGGGGGAATTGGGGAGAGATAACATTAGGATAAATACCTAACGTAGGTGACAGGATGATGGATGCAGCAAACTACCATGGCATGTGTATACCTACGTCACAGTCCTGCACAATCTGCACATGTACCTCAGATCTTAAAGTATATATTAAAAAAAAAAACAGCAACATGCAGCAAGAGGGATCTTTTTGGTGATGGAATGTTCTGTATCTTGATGATATCAGTCAATATCCTGGTTGTTACAGTTCTGCAAGATGTTAGCACTGGGGGATTTCTCTGTATTATTTCTTGCAGCTGCGTATAAAGCTCCAATCATCTCAAAATGTAACTTTTAGTTAAAAAACGCATGTCTTCAGGCAAGTTACTTACATCTTTCAGCCTTAGGTTTTACCATCTGTGAAATGGAGATGATACGAAGGTTCCCAGACGTACAATGGAAATGCCACAGAGTGTTGCTGTAAATAAATGAAATGAAACAAGACAGTTACTCAGAACAGCATCTGACACACGGCAACCATTGTTAGATGTTAGCAATCATTACTAGTAACAACAAAAAGAACTACTTTGCATTGGGTAGCACACGAAATCCTTAATGTAGGTTCTTTCACTTCATCCTTATAATAGCCCTGGGAGGCAGATACTACCAGGAAGGCCATTTTCAGATGAGAAAACGGGAGCTTCAGCATTTTCCAAGGTCACACAGCTAATAAGAGGCACATGCGGGATTTGAACCCAGGCTTTCCTGCTCCTCCTGCCTGGGTTTGAAACCTCTTGTGCCATTGCCCAGATACTGGTTCTTCTTCCAAGAGGGATTTTTGTTGTTGTTTTTATTTGCGTCCTTTGCCTCTTCACTGGAGTAATGATTATAAAGGTTTATGAAGCTGGTCTTTGACTTAGTCCTCCTCCAGTAGCCATAAAACCAAGAGGTGGAGTAGGAGGAGGCAGTGTGAAAGAGGCAGGCTGGGGTCCTAGAGCCTACAACAGAGAGGTATAGAGTGGGAGAAGGCTGGGCGCAGTGGCTTGCGCCTGTAATCCCAGCACTTTGGGAGGCCAAGGCGGGCAGATCACTTGAGGTCAGGAGTTTGAGACCAGCCTGGCCAGCATGGTAAAACCCTATCTCTACCAAAAAATGCTCATGTAGTCCCAGCTATCCAGGAGGCTGAGATGGGAGAATCACTTGAACCCAGGAGGTGGAGGTTGTAGCGAGCTGAGATTCCACCACTGCACTCCAGCCTGGGCAACAGAGTGATACCCTGTCTCAAATATAATAATAATAATAAAGAGTGGGAGAAGTCAGCCAAGGCCAGGAGAGGTCCCTCAGGGGCCTCCCCACGTGGGAAGCAGAAAGACAGATGAAAGTTTAGCTCTCCTTATCCCTACTTGCTGATGCTATGACCTTGAGCAAGTGCCCTAACCTCTCTGAGCCCTGTTACTTCATTGACAAAACGGGGCTTGTGTTAGCACCTCTGGGTGCTCCGAAGACTAGATGAGGTCCCAGTGGTAAGCACGTTGCACCATTGCTGGTACACAGCAAGCACTTAATAAATGTTCCCTCCTTCTGCCCTTCTCACTGGTGGCTGATTTAAAAGGGTGAGGTGATCCTCACCTTGGGGCTGACAGAGCTGGGGGGCTCTGCTGCTATAGAAGTCAGAAATCAAAAGTGGTGGAGGTTGTTTGCTGTTATTGAGGGAAGCGTCTATTAATATAACGTTGCGTTAAGGGGATTGCACGTGGTCGGCGTGGGAAGGGGTGAGCTGAGCTGCCTGGAAAAGCCCCTTTCCCCAGGTTTCAGGGAAGGAGGCTCAAGCTTAAGGTAATTTTAAAATAATAGTCCCAGCTGTGTGGTTCTGGAAATGAGGATTTCATAACGACCACAATAATAAAAATAGCAAGTATGAGGCAGATACTCAGCATTAATAGCAGGCTAGTTTATCAGCAGAGCACTCAGCAGGCCTTAACTAATTAAAACTGCTCCAAGGTAAGCAGTTATTGATTTGTGAGGACAGGCTGAACAATGAGTTAGTCTAAGACCTGAGAATGGCTTCATTCCCAGGTGCAAGGGGTGATGCCTGCGGGGGCTTCTGGGAGGCTGGGTTCCCCTGAAGGCCTGGGGTCTTCTGGACCAAAAGCTTTTTTCAACTGCAGAGAGGAGACAGCCATCGTTGTCCTCCAGGGGCTGGGTCTGGGGGAAGAAGGTGCCGTGGGATAAGCCATAGGGATAGTAACACTGGCTGCTGTGAATTGAGCACTTACTATGTGCCAGTGACCTAAGTGCTGACTCCCATTATCATATTTGATTTGAATAACAGCCCTATGAGGTGAACACTATTATCCCTGCCTTACAGATTGAGAAACTGAGGTTGTGGGAGGTGAAGTAATTTTCCTAAGTTCCCATAGCTAGTAAGAATGAGGCTTATCTCAGAGTTTCTTGAAGGTTTTATACAGACATATTCTCAGTTGATCCTTCAAATGAACATCTGGTGTTAGGGACATGTTCTCTTCTTGCAGGTGGAGAAAATGAGGCCTACAAGAAGGACATCCCTTATCAGTGGTGTGAGGAGGACACACAAGTGAAGTTCTGTCTGACTCCAAGGCCACTTCTCTTTCTCCTCCTGGATTCTGAGGCCGATGGAAAGAGGGGCTCTCCAGGCTCTACCTTGAAGAGGAAGTTTTTGATGTCAAACCTGGTGCTGAGGGTTTGTGACCTTTGCTCAGCACACTGGTGGTGGGGATCCGAGCTGTAGATTAGATTTTCCAGCCACTCTGGTCTCTTTCCAGCCTTGATCTGTGCCTCTGCAAAGTATTCCATGTCTACAAAGTGCTTTTGTATTCCTCTTCTCAATGCTGCACAGTAGGCAGGACTGGAAGATGAGTCAAGTGCTCAGACCCAGTCACAGGGCAGATTCACTACAGAGCTTAGGGCGTCTGACACTGAAGACCAGGGCTACGGTGAGCCCCAGGTGCCTCCTGGACCAGAGAATCCTTGTCACCAACAGAGCTAGCATCCTGGGACCACTGCTGGAGAAAAAGGACACGGAAAGGAAGAACGTACTGAAAGCCTATAGTAGCTTCATATTGTGTTAGACATTTTCACTTACTCCTAAATTTAACCCTGCCACAAAGCTAACAAGGAGTTAGTCTAAGACCTGAGAATGGCTTCATTCCCAAGTGCAAGGGGTGATGTCTGCAGGGCCTTCTGGGAGGCTGGGCCCCTCTGAAGGCCTTGGATCTTCGGGATCAAAAGCTTTTTTCAACTGCAGAGAGGAGGCAGCCATCCTTGCCCTCCAGGAGCTGGATACTTTTCTTGATTATCATCAGCTTTGCTATAGTGCAGAGGAGAGAGCTGGCTGACCCAAGGACACACAAGTAGCAGGTGAGTGAAGCAGAACTTGATTCCGGTATGACAGGTCCAAAGCCCACCTGTTTAACCGTGATGCGTGTCCACCTGCCCTGGAAATGGGGCATTCACAGTGCATTATTAATAATAAAGCTCATATTTCTGAACGGGTTATATGCCAGACACATGTCCCTTTTGTGTAATCCCTAGGACAGTCATATACAGAAGGTGTTTTTGTGCCCATTTTATAGATAAAACATTCAAGACCAGGAGATGTGTAGCTTTTTTGAGTGACCTTTCTTGGTGAGTAAGGAAGCAGGACTTGGGAGTCAAGTCTGTCTGACTCCAAAACCCAACTGTCACCTACTAATTTATTTTATCTTTGTTTCTTACGCTTGGACATCTCCTGGTATCACCTCTTCATAGTCTTTCCAGCTTCTGTTCTTGGCTTTAAAGTCAATGTATTGGCTGGGTGTGATGGCTCATGCCTGCAATCCCAGCACTTTGGGAGCCCATGGTGGGTGGATCACGAGGTCAGGATATCAAGACCATCCTGGCCAACATGGTGAAACCCCCATCTCTACTAAAATACAAAAAATTAGCCGGGCATGGTGGTGTGTGCCTATAGTCCCCGCTACTTGGGAGGCTGAGGCAGGGGAATCATTTGAACCTGGGAGGTGGAGATTGCAGTGAGCCAATATCACGCCACTGCACTCCAGCCTGGCGACAGAGCAAGACCCCGTCTCAAAAAAAAAAAAAAGAAAAAAAGTCATTTTATCCCAGTTTCAGGTTGGGTATCATTAGAGCACAGTAGTCAAAAGACCTGGGTGTCAGTGTTTAAAAAGCTTCCCCATGAGGCTCTAGTGTGTAGCCTGGGCTGAGGATCACAGCTGAAGGAAAAGGTGCAGGATCCTAGCTCTAGAACAAGCTTCTGAGATCTTCTGGTTCAGTGCCCTGTCTTCACCCACGTCACAGGTAAGTCAGGAACCTGAGACCCAGGAACCTGAGAGGGCATGTGAAGGGCATGTTGGGCATGGGCGGGACCTAGAAGCAGATCTCCTGGTTCTGGTATGGGGCTTTTTCTAGTACCACTCAGCTCTGTAGCCATGGCCTTGAATGTGAACCTTGCTATCCCTTTCCCAGGCAGCTCTGATCTCTCCCTGGTCCCCACTCTTACGGCTTTGTCCTCCCATGGGCCACTTTCTTCTGGCCAGCCTTGATTATATCACAAGTCAGGGCCTCCAGATACCCCATGGCCAAGGAATTGTGGAAGTTAGGGGCAGAAGGAGTACCGGGAGGGGCTGTTGTTGTGGTGAGAGGGTCTTTGCTTCTGTTAGGCCTGACCATCCCTCAGACACATTAGCCCTTACCACCAGCTTTGGCCTCCATCTGGAAGTAAGATGACGGAGAAGGGCAGCCCAAAGAGCACCTTCATTCTTGATAGTGCCTGGCATAGAGAATGGGGCTTAAATCTGGAGGCCAGTGTCGACAGCCCAGCCAGGGTACTAGCTGGGTGGGCACAGCCCCCTGCCTTCCCTGAATCCATCCATGGGCAGTGATCCCTATAGAGGGCCAAGGGTTCAGGTTCTCTGTCAAGCATCCTCACCGGTAGAATGAAGGTAGCCATACAGCCTGCCCATTTCTCAGCGTTTTCCTGAGGATGCAATGAACAAAGGCACGCTGCCATCCCTGGTAAGGGTGGGAATTCTGCCCAGCTTCCAGGGCTCTGCAGTGTGCCTGGCTCTGTGCCCTAGCAGGGTCTGGTGAGCCTGCCCTTCCCGGACACCAGGAAGGAGCCCCGGGATCACTGACTCGGCTGGCTGAGCTGCACCCCTGCTCTGTGCTGTGACAGCACCACTTTATAAACCAGGAGCTCTCCTCGGAAGTGATGCCCCGGGCACATGTTTTTATCCTGCAGCCATAAATGGGATCAGGGAAGAATTTACAATCAAGGCTATAAAGTAATAACAGGAAAGAGGCCATTTTGCTGGGTTCAGGTGGAGGTGAGTGAGGAGTTCAGAAGTTCAAGACCTCCAGGCATTTCCTGGGTGGCTGATATCCTCCCCGTGCTGAACCCAACTGTGCCCCAGTCCTGAGGGCTGCTCAGGGTCAGCATGAAGGGGGTCATTGTTGATGGTTCTCAGCTTGGACGGATGAACATCTGTGGGCTTGAGTGGTGCCCTCGAGTCAGGGAACTGGGGGTGGGATGCACTGTTTTGGGATCTCACTTCTATGCCACCTGGGGAGGAGGTCTTCCCCGGGCTCCTGGGTTATTCTGGGCACATAAAGGGAGGGGCGGAGTGTGGCCAGGGAAGTCAGCTGAGCTGGGTCATGTGGGGGTTCCTCGGCCTGGGTTCATGTCCTGACTCACCACTGGCTCTGTGGACTTAGACAAGGCCCTCTACCTCTCTGGGCCTGTTCCCACCCCTATTCCTAGGGGAGGATAACACCTCTTAAATGTACTTCTATCCTGGCACACACCTGGTGGATAACAAAGGCAGCTCCCTGCACTTCCTCTGCCATCCTCATCCTCTCTCCTGCTGGGCTTTGCACCTTCCCAGTACTCAGAGACGTGGACTCGATGGGGTCTCGGAGTCATCCTAGCCCAAGAGGGGCAGAGTTAGGAGGTCTGGCCTCTGGAGGCCGCAGCACTAGGTTCTAGTTCCCATAGAAACACTTCCTAGCTCTGATCTCAGGCAAGCTGCTTAACCTTTGAGTCCCAATTTCTACCTCCATGGAAGGCAGATTTTGGTGCCAATGTTCTGGAGCTATTCTCTGGACACCCTACCGTACCTGGCCACTGTGCCTGGTCTTAGGGGAGGCTTTTAATAAGTGCATTTACTGAGGGGAGAATGAGGCCCGGAGAGATGGGGGACTTTCCCAATGTCACCCAGCTGGGAGCTTGATCTCAAGAAGGAAAGCACTGTGGCATTCTTCTAACTGGGATTTCTCAGGCTTTCAAGGATAGACTTGAATGTCAGTGGCAAGCATGTTTTGTGGGGTGGTGAGAAAAAGGGACCAGTCACAGCAACTTTGTATTCAAATCCTCTTTACCACCATTGGAGTACAGCAATATTTTGGGATTATTGAGGGCCAGTGATGGCCTGTGGGATGAATCCAACCCACTGACTGATTTTGTAAATAAAGTTTTATTAGAACACAGCCATGCCCGTTCACTGATGTTTTGTCTCTGGCTACTTTTGAGCTACCACTGCAGAGTTAAGTCATTGTGACAGAGACCATAAAGTCCGGAAAGCCTAAACTATTTACTATCTGGCCTTTCATGGAAAACATTTGCAGTCTTCCCTAGCAGCTGTGGGATTTGGGGCTGGGATCTGTGCTCGAATCCACTGTCCACCTTCCCTTTCTAGAAGCCTAGGGGCAGCTGCCTGCCCACTGCCCCACTGTGTGGCTGAGAGTGACTGGAGCCACAGGACACCCAGACAGCTTCTAGCATCAGGTTCTGGCGTGGCTAATTTGTACTGTCCTCACCCAGGGTCGCACCAGAGAGGGGAGGCGATGGTGGTAGGAATGTTCCGTGGGTCCCCACAGCTCTCCCTCTGACGCATGAAATGCTCTGCGGTTGAAGCGTGTTCCAGCTCCCCCTCGTGTTTCCTCAATTCCCACAGCGACCCTCCTAGGCACGTATTTGTCAATAACTGCTGAATGAATAACACAGGAGGGAATCCCAGTTGCGTATTTTAGGGGAATTGCTGAAGGTCCCGTGGCTTCTCCATCAGGCTCCAAGCCTCTCCCGTGGTGCCACTGAGCACCTGCCATCCCTGCACATCTTGGGTGGAGGCGGGCAGAGCTCTGGAGCCCAGCCTGTCTCTGATTCCTCACACGGGGCTCTCTGCCTGAGATTCTTCCCTTTGTTCTGTATGCCCAGCACACCACATTCACTTTGTCCACTCACTGGTCATGAACTGAAATGCAGAGTTTTACAGAACTCTTTAAAGACACTTGAGTGAGTCACGTGAGAGCGCGTTTTCCTGTTATAAAAGAAGTGTGCAGCCAGAGCTGGCTGGGTGCGTGTGGAGCTCCAGCTGGTGGATTCTCTCTCTCCTTCCTTTCATGGTCACCAAGCCTGGGAAGTCCCTCTTCCTAAAGGTTCCTTGGAGACCTTCTGGATGCCTTGTCCAGAGAGCCTGGCTCAAGGTCAACAAAGGCGTCCAAGACGCAGCTGGAGTGAGGATCCATTTCTCTGGACTCCAGATGTGGACCAAACGTTGTCATGTGGGGGTGGAAGAAAGAGCAAAAATGACGGAACCAGGAGGACCTGGCTTTGAATCTTGAATTTGTCACAGCTCTATGGTGTTGAGCCTGTTCTAAGATCCTCAGGACATCTCTTTCCTTATCCGTAAAATGAAAAAGTGAGGACTGCTTCACTCATTCCTTCAACGAATGTGTCCTGGGTCTTCTTCCAGTTGTCAGCAGCTGCCATAGAAGTTAAATGAATTAATTCCCCCAAAGAATCTGGGCTCAGCAAGTCCCCTTTGGGGAGCTACTTTGATTCTTATCCATGTTCTTGATCTTGGTTCTGGATTCCTGACGTTTTTCCTCCCTGGGGCTGTAGAAATGGCTTGGCTGTTTGCACAGAATCTTGGAATGTGCCCACAGGAGAACGGCAAGGATAGAGAGGGGTTAGAGACCCTGACCTGGGAGGAAGCACAGAAGGACCAGGGGCCATGGAGCTGGGGAAGATGAGGGTCACAGGAGGCACAGTCCCTTCAGTCAGAGCATGGGTGGGCACATGGACAAGGCTGTAGGCACAGTGAGAGACACGCAGAGTGGTGGCTAAATGGCAGGCTCTAGAGCCAGATGGCTTGGGCACCAAGGATCTGCCACCTGGGATCTGTAGGATTCGGGGTGGGTCATTGGTCAGTGTCTCCCTTGGGTACTGGGAATAATCCCCAACCCCACCTCACAGGTTGCTGTAAGACTCAGATGCGTTAGTCTGTGAGAATGAAGCCTGGCATGTTGGGAGGGCCACAGATGTATGTGTTTTCATTCTAGAGAGTTCCAGAGGGAGGAGCTTTGTGAGGGAGGGCAGGAGAGTGGAGTGGTTAGGTACATCCAAGTTCTGGGCCTTTGGGTCAGATGGTCAGGTTGAGTCAGCCATCTGCTTCTTGTTAGCTGGGCGAGCTAGGAGAGTAATGGAACTTCTCCAAACCTCCGATTCCTCAGCTGTAGGAGAGGCACACTCTGACCTCACAGAGTACTTGAAGAGTTTCGTTGAGATCACACATGAAATATACTCAGCACAGACCTTGGCCTATAAAAGACATTAAATAAATGATAGTAGGATAAACATTACTGTTATTAATAATGAAAGAATCAGGGAGGTGAATTTCAGTTCATTCCAAGGAAGGGCTTCAGATGGAATCTCACCTCCGATAGTGGGAGTGGGGCTTCCTTGACAGATCATAAGTGTCTTGTTGCTGGAGGCATTCAAGCAGGGACCCAGGGATTGCTTGCTAGGGATGGAATGGAGGAAATCCATCACTGATGTGAAGCTGCATTATTCACACCCAGTGTACCTTTCCAGTTTAAAAGTAGAGGCCGGGTGCGGTGGCTCATGCCTGTCATCCCAGCACTTTGGGAGGCCGAGGTGGATGGATCACTTGAGGTTAGGAGTTTGAGACCAGCCTGACCAACATGGTGAAACCCTTTGTCTACTAAAAATACAAAAATTAGCTGGGCATAGTGGTGGATGCCTGTAATCCCAGCACTTTGGGAGGCCAAGAGGGGTGGATCACCTGAGGTCAGGAGTTCAAGGCCAGCCTGACCAACATGGTGAAACTCCGTCTCTACTTAAAATACCAAAAATATCTGGGTGTGGTGGCAGGTGCCTGTAATTTCAGCTACTTGGGAGGCTGAGGCAGGAGAATCACTTGAACCTGGGAGGTGAAGGTTGCAGTGAGCCGAGATCTTCCCACTGCCCTCCAGCCTAGGTGACAGAGCCAGACTCCATCTCAATAAAAAAAACCTCTTTGTCAGGGCTCATTGGCTTGTCCAGCCAGTAAGGTTAACCCTAAGGTGGTGTTTTTCTAATTGTATAGGGAAAAATAATAATATGAATCCCTAGGAAAAAATGTTCTAGATCAAATAAGATTGGAATGTGTGGGTCCATCTCAGGAAGCCATAATGCATATCAGCACATTCAAGGCTCTGAGAAGTCCTGCAAATAAAACAAAATCTGAAGAAATTTGTTTTGTTTTGTTTTTAAATGGAGCCCCTATTCAGATATTGCAAGGCAGTTGCATATTCTAGAACATTCTCTAGAAACATCTGTCTATGAAAGATCCCACCTCTTGGAAGTTGCTCAATGTGATGACCCACCTCATCCTGAAACCCAGACCCTCTCAGAGACTCCTGGAGCAGTGAGCTTTCCTCTCCAGTACCCTGTCGTTGCTGAGGGAGCCTGAATTTGTAAACTGTAAAAGCATCCCAGTCCCTTCCTTCTGTCACTGGGTTTCTATGACAGATGATGACCTATGGATACACAAAGACTGTCTTGCAGGCCTCTCTTTGCCCCTTAAAAATGTTAGTCTGCCTGGCATTCGGCAACTCGGGCTGTAAGTGGGTCCCTGGCTGTGACTTCTGCCCTGGTTTTGCCAGAGGCTTCACAACCCATCCTATTTCCCTGAGCCCCAGGACACATCAGCCACCTCATCACATACTAACCTTTGTGCACACAGCACAATGACAGCTGAGGCATTAATAGAATCTTGTAGGAAGTTGCTTACTCTCTAGTTCCCCTGCTCGGAAGCAAGCTTGGAGATCACAGCAGCTGTGTCTGTCGTGTTTGCTGGTGAATTCTTAGCACCAGGGCAGTGCCCAGCACACAGTAGGTTCTCAGTGAGTGCTGCTGAAAGGATGAACGTCTCAGTCCTGAGGGTCCTTTGAAAGTAGAAACTGAACTTTGCTTTAGGGCTGTTAATGTGATTTCAGAGATCACAAGCTGGATAAGAAAACAACTTTGTCCTGGGCTTGATTGCATCATTATGAAAAACTCGAGGAAGGATCCCAGGATGGAGAATCGGGTTTCTCTGGCTCTTACACCCGGTGCTCCTTGAGCCTCTGCTCCAGTTGAGGCCCATTGCTGCCTTCCCACCAGCCTTCTCTTCCTGTCTGGGGTTTTCCTCATGCTGTTCCTGTCCTGAAAAGCCAGCTCTCCATTTCTCTCTGTCTCTTTCTTTCCTCCTTCCCCTTCCTTTTCCCTTTTCCCTTCCCTTCCCTTTGCTTCCTTGAGACAAAGTCTCACTCTGTCATCCAGGCTGGACTGGAGTGCAGTAGTGCCATCTCAGCTCACTGCAACCTCCAACTCCCAGGTTAAAGCAATTCTCCTGCCTTAGCCTCCTGAGTAGCTGGGATTGCAGGCATGAGCCACCACACCTGGCTAATTTATTTGTATTTTTAGAAGAGACGGGGTTTCACCATGTTGGCCAGCCTGATCTCAAACTCCTGACCTCAAGTGATCTGTCCACCTTGGCCTCCCAAAGTGCTGGGATTACAGGTGTGAGCCACCATGCCTGGCCTATCTCTTATTTTTTCTTCTTGCTTTCTCAGTGGTTAGAAATCTACCACATTTTCATGACACCTTTCAGACCCTTCAAAGCAATTAACTTTGCCACGCCTTTGGGCTCTTCCCTTGAGGTTTAACCATTCAATTGCCTATTTCCCCAGCCAGAAGCTACATTTCCTAAAGGCCATGTGTCACATCTTCTAATCTCAGCGTGTGGCATAGGATTGGACACGCTGGAGCTTAGCGTGGCGATTCTCAGTACCATTAATTGAACATTTGCTATGTGCCATGCTATGATAAGTTGCCTAAAGGATGAACATCTCATTCCTTGAGCTGTAGCTATACAATGCTCTTGTCAATCCCATTTTACAGATGGAGACATCGGAGTTTATAGCTCAAATTTGTACAGCTGGGCAACGTTGGCAGAGTTGGGACACAAGCCCAGGACTTCCAGAGCCTGGACACTCAGCTCATCACAGTCAGTGGGCTCACACCCATAGAGACTGGTGAGATGAGGCCTGCCCACTGGTTTCTTCATTTCTTGAATGAAGGCATTGTATGGGAATGTATATATTAGAAAGAGTGAGAGCTTTGGAGACAGATGGTCCTAGGTTCTAGGCCTGGCTTCAGTGTTTACTGTCCTTTGACCTTGCATGTAATTGACAGTAGTCACCCTCTAGGGCCATTGAGAGGACTTGGGGGATGCTATATGTGAGGTGGTGCACACAGTCCCTGGCTGTCCAAGAACACCTAATACATGTTATTCTCGTTCCCATTCCCCCCTTTAACACTTTAAGCTCCTCTAAAATCTTTATCTAATTTTGATTGTAAACTTTAGATATTTTGGAATTCAAATTATGGGACATCCACCATATTCAACTCCCAGAATATGGTGGATGTCCCATAATTTTTTTTTGTGAATTGATCCAAGTTAGGTTCAGGAGGAATATCTTGTGGAATTTCACCTGACACGGGGTGATGGAGGCAGATATCTGGGTTTGACTTTTGCCCTACATTTACCTTACACCGACTCTGCAACCATAGCATTTATATAACCTCATGGAACCTTGGTCTGTTTATTTGTGCAATGGAGATAACAGAACTCATCGCATTGGGTTATTTTTAGAATTAAATAAGATAATGAAGATCAAGCATTTGCACAGTGCCTGGCACATACTAATTGCTAAAAATATTTAGTTTTGATAACAATAGTTATTCCCATTTTCTTGCTAATTAGTCAACATGGAAGAAACTGATGTCAGTTCAGGTCATTTTTCCAAGGTCACCAAGAAAGTCTAGGAAGAGTCGGCATACGGTGCAGTTTTCCTCATTTATATGCTATGCACTGCTCGAGGGCAGAAGGGAATCCTGCAGTGAATATCATTCATTCATTCAGCAAACATTCATCAAGTGCCTACTATGCAGCAAACACTGTGGTGTGAGCTGGAGGCAAAGTCAACCAGGACTTTGTTCTTCTTTCAAGAAACTGATGGTTTAGAGCATGAGACAGGCAAAAAGCTGATACCTCAATTTTATCACTACTGTAGTCCAGGCACAGGGGATGCTGTCAATCACCTAACCAGTCTGTGGGGCTGGCGACAACTTCTTGGTAGAGATGTGGGATATTCTCAACAGAAGGAACAGCATATGCAAAGGTGCAAAGATAAAAATCATAATCTAGACATTTGCCCCTGGGAGGACAGAGTAGAAATACTTTCCCAGAATCCTCCACTAAGTGCAACTAAAAACCATGGACATCAGATAGGAAATAAATACAGGAAGACTAAAAGGTGGAGAAAAGACATAGACTGGCTAGGGAACTTGGGATCCAAGGAATGGCATGGTGTTGAGTTCCCTGTTTTTTTCTTTTTCTTTTTTGTTTGTTTTTTCCCTTACATTTCCCTGAATTGGAGTTGAAGAAGCTGGCAACCTGGAAATGGACCATTTTGTCCCCCTAAAGCCTGCTTTCTCTAGCCAAAGAGCCCGAAAAGTGGCATTCTAGCAAGACAGAAATCTTCTGATTAATAACTGCTCTATTCCACTCAAACACTATAGGAAAAAACATAGCCCAATCCCCACCCAGGCCAGCAGAGGCCAAGTGGGTCTGTCCTCTACTTCCACACTAATGAGGTTGTAATGAGGCTCTCCAAATCCCTTGCTGAGGTGGCGTCTCAGAAGGGTGAATAAGGAGCCAAGGATTTTATCCCCACTGGCCAGGGACAAGCCTCCACCCTGTGGCATCAGAGAATACCATGGGGAGAGTCTGGACTTCACTTTTCCAGGCAATAGTCTTCTCCCGCTCCCTGTTGGAGTGATCAGAGGAGACCTTGCAGAGAGTCAGGATTTTTATTATTGCCCATAGTTAATGAGGCCACCTACCCATTGCAATGCCAATGATGATCAGATGGAGAGCTAACCCCAAGCTCTCCCATGGTAATGAGAAGCTCTTCCCCCTACCTTGGGCATCAGTGTGGGAAATCTGGACTTCTACCTTTACTTGGCAATAATGAGCTGATACCCTTCTTTTCCTGACCAGAATGGAATGGTGTCAGAGACACATGGCAAAAACAGAAGGTTCAAATATGATCGAGTCTCCTAATATAAAAATTTTTATGTTTCACTAGAAAATCACCCATCATAATAAGAACAAAGAGGCTGTCAAAGAGACTGAAAAAAGATTGTTAGTAGGTGCCAGTGCTAAGATGACAGAGATGTCAGGATTATCTCAAATATTTTAAAGAAGTTGCAATAAAAATGCTTCAACAAGCAATAAGGAACACACTTGAAACAAATGAAAACATAGAAAGTTCCGGAAAAGAAATAGAAAAGATAAAGAAAAACCAAATGAAAATTTTGGAACTGGAAAATACAATAATTGGAAAAAAAAAAAACCTCAGTGGTGAGGCTGAACATCAGAATGGAGGAGACAAAGGAAAGACTCAGTGAACCTAGAGATAGAATAACAGATATCTGAATAACAGAGAGAAAATAGATTTAAAAAAATGAACAGAGCCTCATGGCCCTGGGGCACTATAACAAAAGCTCATACGTGCATGTTATCGGAGTCCCAGAAGGAAGGGAGAAAAAAGATACGACCGAGGAAGCATTTACTTTCTCCTTGTGAGTTTTATAAATTGCTTGATGGCTACAGCAAAAATTATAACACTGCCTGATGTGGCTCTAAATGTGGATAGAAGAAATATTTAGGACATATTATAAATGGGAAAGAGTAAAAGAACATATAGGGAGGCAAGCTTCCATATTTTACTTGAACTGATAAAATGATGGCACCAGTGGACTTTGGTAAGTCATAGGTATATATAACGTAATATCTAGAGCAACCAATAAAAAGGTATACACTCAAAAATACTATAGATAATGAAAAATGGAAAGTATGTTCAAATATTCCACAAAAATAGAAACCAAAAAAGAGAACAAACAGAAACAAATTAGATTATAGACTCAGGCCCTAACATATTAATAATTATATTAATTATAACATACCAATGAAAAACAGAGAGGATTTAAAAGATAGTACAAAAAAGTAAACTACAAACCAATTTTTCTTGTGAATATAGTTGCAAAAGTCCTTAACAAAATATGAGCAAATAGAAAGCAGTAATATATAAAAATAATTATACACTGTGACCAAATGGAGTTTATTCCAGGGATGCAAAGTTGGTTTAACATTTGAAAATCAATCAGTGTAATTTACCATACTGACAGCCTAGAAAAGAAAAATTATGTAATCATATCATCCAATGCAGAAAAAGCATTTTAAAAATTCTTAGAGATCAAAAAGTCCAAGATGGTGCCAAAAAAATGAAAAATTCAATGCCCATTTGTGCAAAAATTCTCAGAAAAAATAGAAATAGGGAGGCATTTTCTTAACTTGATAAAGAACATCTTCAAAAAAACCCAAAAAACCAAACAAACAACAAACAACCCTAAAGCTAACATTACACTTAATGGTGAAAGAATGAATGGTTTCCCTCTAAGATCAAGAATAAGGCAAGAATGTCTGCCCTCACAATTCTATTCAGCCTTGTGGTGGAAATGCTGACCAGTGCAATAAGGCAGCAAAAGAAAAGAAAGAAGAGAAGAGGTATGCAAATCATAAAGAAAGAAATAACTGTCCCTATTTGTAGATTACATGATTATCTGCATAGAAAATTCCAAGAAATCTATGAAAAACTCCTAGAACTAATAAGTGAATTAGTAAGTTCCCAAGACACAAAAAGACCTTAACAAAATCAGTTGTATTTATATGCACCAGCAAGAAACATGTGGCTACCAACATTGAAAGTGCAATAGCATGTGCATTACTCAACAAAAAGAGAAACACATAGGTGTAAATCTAACAAAACTTGTAAAGGACTTGCATGTTAAAAGCTACACAACGTTGATGAAAGAAATTGAAGGAAAGCTAGATACATGGAGAGACATGTTGTGTTATGGATCAGAAGACTCAATGTAGTACATCTGTCCGTTCTTCTCGAATTGATATACAGATTTAACACAATTCTATCAAAATACCAGCAAGATTGTTTTTGTAGATACAGACAAGAGTATTCTAAAATTTATGTGCAAAGACAAAGGAACCAGTAGGTAAGGTAAAATCATTTTGAAAAGCAAGAATTTGAGGAAGGACTCAGTCTACCCACTTTCAAGACTGACTTTACAGCTACAGTAATGAAGACTCTGTAGTGTTACTGGAGCAAGGGACACATAGGTGGAACAGAATGTCGAACCCAGAAGAACTGAACACAAATATGTCCAACCTGTTTTCGATAAAGGTGCAAAAGCAATGGAATCGACGAAAGATAGCCTTTTTGATGAGTGGTACTAGAACAATTGGGCACCCACAGGCAAAACGGAAACCACAGCCTTAGATAAAAATTAACTTCAAATGAGTCATAGACTTAAATGTAAAATGCAAAACAATGAAACTTCTTCTTCTTCTTCTTTTTTTTTTTTTTTGGAGATGGAGTCTCCCTCTGTTGCCCAGGCTGGAGTGCAGTGGTGCAATCTCGGCTCACTGCAACCTCTGCTTCCTGGGTTCAAACAATTCTCCTGCCTCAGCCTCCTGAGTAGCTGGGACTACAGATGTGTGCCACCATGCCTGGCTAGTTTTTGTATTTTTAGTAGGGACAGGGTTTCACCATATCAGCCAGGTTGGTCTCGAACTCCTGACCTCACCATCTTCCCGCCTCAGCCTCCCAAAGTGCTGAGATTACAGGCATGAGCCACCGCCCCGGCCAAAACAATGACACTTCTAGAAAAAAACAGAAGAAAATCTTTTGGACTCTGCCTAGGCAAAGAATCTTAGACTTGCCACTCAAAGCAAGATCCATAAGGGAATAACAGTAAATTGGGCTTTATCAAAGTTAATAACTATTGCTCTGTGAAAACCCTGTTAAGGGGGTAAAAGGACAAGCTACCGTGTAGGAAAAAATATTTCTGATCTGCATATCTGTAAAATGATAGTACTTATAATATTTAAATGACTCTCAAAACTCAGTACTGAAAAGCAAACCATTCAGTGAGAACATAGTCAAAAGATAACGAAGAAATTTCACTGAAGAAGATATACAGAAGGCAAAGAAGCACATAAAATGATATACAATGTCATTAGCCACTAGAGAAATGCAAATTAAAACCACAATGAAATATCACTATCATCATGGCTAAACTTAAAAGTAATGTTAGCACTAAATGTTGATGAGGATGCAGAGAAACTGGATCACTCATGGTTGCTGGTGGGAATATAAAATAGTACAGACACTCTGGCAAACAACTTGGCAGTTTCTTTAAAAACTAAACATGCAATTCAGCCATTGCATTCCCAATCATTCATCTCAGAGAAACGAAGATGTGTTTACATGAAAACCTGTATTCAAATATTTAAGGCATCATTCTTTATAACAGCCACATACTGGAAGGAATTCAGGTGTTTTTCAGGGGGTGAATAATGATCAAACGAACTGTGGTGCGTCTCAGATGTGCTCAGTGGCAAAAAGCAATGGACCATTGGTACGCCAAGCAACTTGAATGGATCTCAGGAGAGTTATGCTGAGTAAACAAAGCCAATCACTAAAGGTTACAAACTGCATGATTCCGCTTATATAAACGATTGAAATGATAGACAAAATGACAGAAATGCAGCATGGATTAGTGTTTGTCAGGGATTAAAGACAAAGCGAAGATGGGAGGGGTGTGAGAATGGTTATAAAGGGCAACCTGAGGGATCCTGTGCTTTTGGAAATTTTATGTATCTTGACTGTGTCCATGTCAATATTGTACTTGTGATGGTGTTTTGCCAGATCTTACCACCGGAGAAAACTGGGTAAAATATACTTGGGATCTCTGTATGTTATTTCTACCACCCCTCTTATCTTCCAAAAGTACCCCCAGAAGGCTGACTGCCCACTGTTGGGTGCAAATATCTGCCCCAACCATGGGCATGTGTTGACATGGAACAGAAAGCCACTCAGTCTAGCTTCAGTCCCAGAGCAGGAAGGAAATGAGAGGCACAGGTGCAGATTTCCTGAGCTTTGTTGTGTTATTAATAGATTTCCGTGGGGGTTAAAAAGCTCAGTGGTCAAAGTCTGAGACACGCTGGGTTCCATACAGTTACACTTTAGTGTGGAACCTGGTTTCTTTCCTGTCGATCTTCCCAGAACCTTGGACATGCAATGAGCTCTGAGATTCTGTACGAGGGAGCCACACTTTACAAATTTCCCAAACCCATTCGCCCTAGGAAACTTTTCATCAAACACTACAAACATCTCAGGAATTACAAGATATCCAGGGTTTCTATTTGGGAAATGCTGGACTAGATGTTTCTTTAGGCTTTCTAGCTCTGGTATTTCGTGATTCTGGAGAGGAACCTTCCAGATAGGGATAGGACATGTTTCTCCCACTAAATCCACAGCGAGGGGGCTGTCCCACCCACATCTGCTATAGAGAGCAGCCCGCAGTCAGCTTTAAGAAGCCTCCTCTTCTCCCATTGCAATGGGCAGTCATCCTTCCTTCTCTGCTCTTCTGTCTACTCCACACCCCAACCAGGTTCCCAGTTTATGGCCCCCTTCAAATAACATCTCGGGATTCTTGGGGAGATAAGAACCACCCTGTAATTGTTTGAGAGCTGTAAATGACTTAAATTGGTTAGGATTCTAATTACCACGAAATGACTTTATTGCCTCCTGGCTGTAACCTCCCTCCCTGGAGAGTACAAGTCCCCATTCCCAGGGGTCACACAGCGGTCAGGGCTCAGCCTGCTGGGGAAGAGAGGAGAAGCTTCTTTTTCCCAGACCCTGAGAGTGCCTGGGAGCAGCCCGGACTGGTCAAAGTGACCACAGTGGAGCCCTCCTCAGCCCCTCTCCTCCCTCCAGCCCTCCATCGACCTCCTGGTGACCTCGGCAGGCTCCTGCCACTCTCTGTCTGAGTCTTGACACTCATCTTCGAGGACTGGTTCTCTATCCCATATGGAACCCTGGAGCCTAAATCCGTTTATTTACTACAGCATTCAGAAGTTTATAGTAGTGGGGGTTATTGTAAGGAGAGGCATAAAGCTAAGTAGTCATAATGCAGGATTTGTTCATTCATCTAATATTTATTGAGCATTTACCATATGCTAGATACTGTTAATACTAGACACTGCTAGAAAAGAAAACAGACAGTGCAGAAAGGGAGGCTGTGTATATATACACAGTGTATACACACACAGACTAGGCATACATACATGCACACATCATATGCACATTTATAGAAGCTTTGACATTATGCAAGCCTGAACTCAAATTAGATTCCTGCTGTGTGGCACTGAGTAAGTTGCCTCCCCTCTCTGACACTTACGATGCCTGTGTCATGGGATTGGTACGAGAATTAAAGCATTTGGCATGTGGTAGGACTTCATTCAGTATATGGGACCTCTATAATATCCATAAAGATACATAATGTGGGAGTGAGAAGGAAGAATCATTATAAAAGATAATATATAACTGATCTATGATATCTCTCTATAAAGATAATATGACACTTTTTCTAAGCTGCAAAGTCATATGCATGTAATAGCCACCAGCACATTCTAAGCACTTGTGTTCTACAAAGGGTGTTCTTTTAAAAGATGGAGAGAGAACCATGAGGTGGGGGAGGAGGGCAGCTGTTTGACAGGGGCTTTGAAGTTTGAGTAGAGTTACAATAGCTGGAGAGAGGGGAGATTATTCCTGGCCAAGGACAGTGGAGGGGAAGGGTGTGCGCTAGGAATGTGACTGAGAGCTAGGAATGTTCTGGAGCCTCAGATGATTCAGAGTGGTTGGGAGGCAGGGCTCCTGCAGGGCTGCAGGAGGGGTTGGAGGAGGGGTTGCAGAGGTGAGGGGAGAAGGGCAGTTTTGGAAACTTCCTCTTCTGGTTTTCATATTAAACTTGCCTTTCTAGATTTTGCGTTTTGATCCTTGTTCTGCCTGGTGAGGCGGTGCAGAGCAAGTCTCCCCTCTTACTCCAGACAAGCTCTTCAGACATTTGACCATTGAAGTGTATCTTGGAGACTCCAAGCTGCCTCCCAAGCACCCTGGTTCTTTCATGTGACCCTCAGGAGATCTGGTTTGGAGACCCTGTGCCTTCCAGAATATATTCCTTTTATCTTACTGTATGATTGCACCCTTAACCAAGGGACGTCCACTCTTTTGGCTTCTCTGGACCACACTGGCTGAAAGAATTGTCTTGGGCCACGTATAAAATATACAAACACTAACAATAGCTGATGCGCTAAAAAATTTTTTTTAATCAATGCTCTCTGAGGTCCCTTCTCCTACCAGTCTTCTTACAATGGAAAAATCACAATGGAAAAAACCCTTGAAGAGCTGGCTGAAACAAGATGAAACTTCATGTTGATAAATACACGGACCTGCACTTGAGACCAGAAAACCATAAATCCTCCATTATGACTACTGTGGTCTTGAACTCCTGACTTCAGATGATACTCTTGCCTCGACCTCCCAAAGTGCTGGGATTATAGGCGTGAGCCACCATGCCCATCCCATGCTGTAGATTTGTTGGAGAAATGGAGTAATTTGTTCAGCTGACTGTCCTATATTCTGAACATAGCTGATTACGTCTGTGTGGCACTAATTTTATTTTTCTGTCCTATGTGCTTGCTGTAAGTAGGTACTTAAGTGTGGAGAACTGAAGTCAAGTTCAATTGTTTAGGCATGAACACCTCACAGGTGGCGCTGTCTACCCCCCATTGCTTTAGGTCAGGATTCACGAAATGTGGGCTATTTCAGTCTTAGTGAGACAAAGACTGATTGTGGGTTCAGATGGTGCCAGCCTGATCTCTCTACAGGTTCTCTTGTACATGGTCCTTTTGTCTACACTTCTCTTTTAAGAGGAAGCACCAAGAAGGAGATGCGTCACTCCAGTTAGGGCTGGATTACAAAGGAGTGTCACCTCCCTTAGTCTACACCTAATGCTCTCATTTGTGCAGCCAAAGCTGAATACCCATTAACTCCTTAGGGAGCTGTAATACATTGCTAACTTCCACTGAGTGCACCTTCGAATAAACTACCTAAACCTTTTTCTCTCAGGTGATTATTAAGCCACCTCTTTTTCTTTGTGAACTTTCCTGCTTGGTTTTCTGGTCTCAGGTGCAGGTCCTTATATTTATCAACATGAAGTTTCATCTTGTTTCAGCCATCTCCTCAAGGATTTTTTTCCATTGTGATTTTTCTGTTGTAAGAAGGCTGGTAGGAGAAGGGACCTCAGAGAGCATTGATTTTCATGCTTTCACTTTACAGATTAGGAAAATGGGGTACAGAGATAGTGTCTGTTTTGAATTAAGTTGCTCAAGGTCATGCACTGTGGGGTAGACTGTTGGACTGGTGGCCCCCAGTAACCACACTTCCAGGTCTTCACATGCTTGTGTAGTCTCCTCCCACATGGACCCTGGATTTGGCCTCGTGACATCAGCAAGCAACTTAAGCAAAGGCTCAATAAGCACTTGCACGCTGGGGCTTGTCTTCTTGGAATGCTAGCTCTGGGAAGCCAGGCACCTCACTGTAAAAAAAAGATCAGACCTGACTATAGTATGGACAGAAGCCTGGAGGATGAGAGGTCTCAGCCTGCATGTTCCAGCTCCAGCAGCGTGAGGGACCTCACGCTGAGCCTGGTCAACCCACAGAATCATAAGAAATGATCGACTGTGGCTGTCAAGCCTCTACTTTTGGGGTGGTTTGTTATACAGCAATAGATATGGAAAGAGAGCAGTCTATAGAAGCTGGGATGAGAACCCACTTCTGACTCAGAGTGCCAATCCCTCTCCACAGGGCTGCCTGTCTCCTGGGGCCATTCATCTTTAAGGTGGGCATTTGCCTTTAAACCTTTGCTCAAGTCAGATCTTCCTGTAGGGGCTTCCCTTCATTACTGCAATCTGCAGCCCACCTGCAGTGTTCCTCTTCCCCTTAACCCTGCCACTTCTTTGCTTTTATTCTATATCATTTAATACATTTTCGTGTCTATCAGTTTACTTCTTTACTGTGTTTAATTTAGATCTATCTTCCTCTGCTAGAGGGTAAGCCCTTTAAGAGGCTGCTGAACACACACACATGCACACACACACACACGGGTAATCCCTACCAGGGCAGGGCTTTGGTCTGTCTTGTTCACTGCTGAATCCTAGCACTTGGCACAGGGCCTGAGCACATAGGGACTTCATATTATTGGTTGTATGGATGAATGAATCTACTCTTTCTCTAAGATTCTCGCTCTCCTCCAATGTTGTAATCATACCTTCTGTATCCTTATCCAAGCAGTTAGTGGAAGCGTTGAATATTTCTTAGGGCTGATAGCAATCTGCTAATTAATGTAGTAATTTCACAAATATTTATTGGGTCCCAGTGTGTGCCAGGCACTGTTCTAGACACTTGGGACCCATCAGTGCAGAAAGTAGTCAGGAATCTGAAGCTTGCAGGCTATAGGGGAGATAGGGAGCAAACTAACAGAAAAGTAAATCATAGGTGATATCAGGTACTATGGAGGCCAAGAAAGCAGATAAAAGACTATGGGTTATGAGGAGGTGGGAGTGGGAGAGTTTTCATGGTAAGCCATCTGGTCAGGGAAGGGCTCCCTGAGAAGGTGGTGTTGGAATAAAGACTTAAGGAAAGTCTGGGAGGGAGTCATGTGGGATTGTGGGGAAAGAGTGTTCCAGGCAGTGGGAACAACCATTGCCAAGATCCTGAGGCTGGAGTGTGCCTTTCGTGTATGTCCTTTATAAAATCTCTTTAACTTATCCACTTGGGCATGCATCTGGCCACTATTTCTCCAAGTTTTCCATGAAAGTAAAAGGCTTCATCAAATGCTAATACAGCACCCATTTGTCTGTTGCAGTCAGTTTGACCAAGGTCCCAGTTTGTTTGAGACAATCCTGGTTTATACCTAGTTGTCCTGCTATGACTATTAACAGCCTTTCCTTTTCATTCTCAAGGGTGTTCTAGTTTGGATGCTAAAAGGCTATGGCTATCTGAACTTGTTTCCCCTGTTAAAGGATAGTTTTTAATATTAAAATTGTAATTCTTTTACAAATATAAAATGAACACCTGGCAGAGATTTCATTTTACTCCTTAATTAATGAGGGAGCCAGTAAGATGTTACTGGCTGTTCATGTAACAAGCAGTCAAATGAAAATTGGACTTAAGGGAGAGTTATATTGTCTATTGGACAAAACTCATTTGCACTACCATGGACAGGAACCTCATGCAGTGCTATGAGTGGGAAATGTCTGGATCACTGGAAGCCCTCTACACATTAACTTCTATCTATGCAGAGCTGCAGAAGAGTCCAGCCAAGACAGTCCTGGGTGCAGACCCTGCAGAATCCGCTTGCCCCTGGGGTCTACTAGGCAATGCCCAGCTCTCCATGGGAAGGACACCCAGCAGGGCCAGCCTTGATATGTAACCTGTGTTGTTACCCAGGGCTCTTTTCTTAGGAGGGGCACGCACTTGGTTTAATGCTCTTCTGTTGCAGTCTTGTAATTCTTAATCCTCTTTTAAAATGGGGTCCTTGCTTTCTTGTGCACTGGGCCCTGTGAAGCTTGCAGCTGGTCCTGACACCCAATAATCTATTTGTCCATTGTTCATGTTTTTTCCTGACCTCCCCCATGACTCCAGCTCCTTCTGCTCTTCCTTTGTGTTTAGCTCCAGATAGATGTTTGAGGTGATGGATATATTAATTACTCTGGCTTGATCATTACACAATGTATACATGTATCAAAACATCATATTGTATCCCGTTATTATGCATAATTATTATGTGTCAATTATAAAAGAAAGAAACCAAACTGTTAACTTGAATGACTCAGCCTGGAGGGGACCATTTTGTTATCCATGACCCCAGAGAAAGATTAGTAATCACTTCCATTTGGAACCTTTCTCTGCAGACCCTGAGGCTCATGGCAAACCATGCTCATTAGTCCTGGTCTCCACCTTTCAGGGAGAAAGCAGTTGGTGCTATTTGAGCCAGTTTCTGATTGGGACCCTGGGGCATAGAGAAGAAGAGACTCGACATCTCTTGGGAACTCAGGCAAGGAGTCTGGGCTCCCCCGCCATGTTGAACTGTGAATCAGTTAAACATCCTTCCTTTATAAATTACCCAGTTTGGGGTAGTTCTTTATAGCAGTGTGAAAACATACTAACACAGGATGACACTTGGCAGCACTTCCCGCAAAGAGGAGGAATCTACTTTCCCATGCCTTGACTCTGAGCTGGTTTTGTGACTTGCTTTCACCAGTAGAATGCAACAGGAGTGATGTATGAATTCTGAGCCTTAAGCTTCAGGAGCCTTCCCTAGCTTCTGCTTTTGTGCTGTTGGAATCTAGTGACTCCTGAATGAAGAAGCTGATGAGAGCCATGTGGCCCACTCACTCTGTCACCCCAGCTAACAGCCTGCCAACCCAGACCTGTGAGTGAGGCTGTCCTAGACCACTCAGTGGCCGTAGATTGACCATCTGAGATTAGTTGAGTCAGCCCAGACCAGAGGAAGAACATAGTTAAGCCACAGAACTATGAACCAAAGAAGTGATTGCTATTTCAGGCCACCACATTTTGGAGTAGTTTGCTATGGAGCAGAAACTGACTTATGCAAAAACCATTGACATACAGAGGATGTAGATTAGTACAAGCATGGAGCATAGCATGGAGACTTCTCAAAGAACTCCACATAGTGCTACTATTCAATTCTGCAGTCCCACTACTTGGTATCTACCCAAAGGAAAAGAAATCAATATATCAAAAAGATCCCTGCACTCATATGTTTATTGCAGCCCTATTCACTATAGCAAAGATATAGAATCAACCTAAGTGTCTGTCAATGGAAGATTGGATGAAGAAAATGCAGTGTTCATACACAATAGAATACTATTCAGGCATTAGAAAGAATAAAATTACGTCTTTTGCAGCAACATGGATGGAACTAGAGCTCATCTAAGTGGAGTAAGTCAGGCACAGTTAGATGAATATTGCATTTATCATTCATAAGTGGGAACTAAAAGATATGTACATGTAGACATAGCATGTGGAAAGATAGACAATGGAGATTTGAAAGGATGAGGGGGTGAGCAGGGGATGGATGATGAGAAAATAATGGGTACAATGTACATTATTTGAAGGATAGATACCCTAAAAGCCTTGATGATTACTATACAATCTATGCATGTAGCAAAATGGCACTTGTACTCCATACATTTATACAAAAGTTTTTTTATATATAAAGATATTATTATTTTTTCTTAAGTGAGATCATAATACTGCTCTGCAACTTGATATTTCTACTTAATGATGTACCTACTGATAATTTCTCATGAGGTTCATTGCAATCTCTTATTTTTAACAGCTGGATGAATATATTACAGTAGACTCAACCAGCATCCTATTAACATGGTTTCTAGTTTTTGCTATTATAAAGCCTTGGTGAACATTCTTATATGCAGTATTTATATACATGTGTATTTACTGGATAAATCCTTGTGAATACAGTTACTAGGTCAAGAGATTTGCATTTAGAATATTAATAGTTGATGTCAAGTTGTCTTCAAAAATGATTTACTAATTCATACTTTCTTATATATGAGAGTGCCTGTTTCATCAATTCCTCACCATTTTACATATTTGCCAATCTAAGATTTAAAAATATATTTCATCACTTACTTACATTTTAAATTATGAGTGAGGTTAAGAATTTTTCATATGTTTAGTACCCATTTGTATGTTTTTCCTATGAATCTCTTATTTTTGCTCTTTGCCCACTTTCTATTGCTTGGTCAGGCTTTTAAGAAATTGAACTATAAAAGGTCAGTGGATATTAAAAAAAAGTTACTGCAGTTCAAAACACTTTCCAGATATGGGCTTTTAAACTTGAGTTCTAGAGGAGCTTGAAAAGCAATAAAGATTTCCTACACTCATAAAGTATTTTATAAGCACAAAACTATACACACATCATCTAATATAATCTTCACAGCAATCTTCTGAGGTGGGTCTTGTTATTCCCATTTAATAGATGAGGAAAATGAGATTCAGAGAGACAAAGTAACTTTATGTGGGTAAAAAATTGTGAAACACTTTGAAAGGGGCATATAAAAATTATAGGGTATTCTATCTGGCACACTCTTTCACGGTATCTGCATATTTATTATCTTTGAGCTATTTTTCAACTTAAATGAGTAGAAATTCGTTAGAAATGCAAATTATTCTTGTCAATAGAAATGTAAATGAGTCATGTTTAGTGGAGATGAAATTGATTATTTCCCTATGGCTATTGGCTCTTGTTTTTCTTTATTTGTAATTCATTTCAGCATTCCTGATTGCCTGTATGCTTGTCTGTTCTTTGAATATCTGTGCATATTCACCTTTGAGCTGGCTATGACATTTTAGCAGTTCTCTCATTAATTAATGCGTTAAATAAAACTTGGGCATTTGTTCATTTTCTATTTGCCTTAGTTCATTTTGTGCTGCTATTACAGCATACCACACAGGGGTAGTAAATATTGAACAGAAATTTATTGGCTCATGGTTCTGGAATCTGGGAAGTCCAAGAACAAGTGACTGGCATCTGTTGAGGACCTTCTTGCTGTCAAGGTGTGTCATCCCATGGTGAAAGGAAAAAGGTGGTTGAGGGTGGGTGGAGGAAAGAGAGAAAGAGGCTGAACTCATCCTTTTATAAAGAACCTACTCTGGTAATGATATTAATCTATTCATAAGGACAGAGCCTCATGGCCTAATCACCTCTTAAAAGTTCTACCTCTTAACATTGTTACAATGGTGATTAAGTTTGCAACACATACTTTTTGGGGAGCACATTCAAACCATAGCAATTTTTAAAATTTTACCTTTCTAAAACAGTTATCCTTGATCTTCTCTCAAGTCTGTAGTCCTCATAGCTAGAATATGAAGCTGTCAAGATCTGACTCAGATATATCTGACAGGGATTCTTTATTATTATTATTTTTAAGCCCCAGCGCTCTTTGAAAAGCTGATGAAAGCAATGAACTCTTTCCTTAGAAAAAATAAACACACAGAAACATACAATTTTGCATAGTCTCTTGAGAGCTCCTTGACTTCCTGGAGACTGGTTTAAGAATTCCTGGAATAGAACTTGAGATCAGAGTAGATGCTCAAGCTCAGAAGTAGAAAGGGGCAGAAGGTGTATTTGGGAACATGACTTTTTTCTTAATATGTCTTGAGTGCTCACCATGTGCCAAAATGTATTAGCTCATTTAATTGTCACAGAAACTCTAAGAGGCAAGACATTGTTCTTATCCTGGGAACAAGCACAGAGAGGGGACATGCCACTTGTCCAAAGTCACACAGCTGGCAAGAGCTCTAAAGTGATTCATTTGTCCCACACACATAAGGCAAAGGGAATAAAAAGAGTTATTGGGGAGAAAATTCCTAGGGGGAAAGAAATGGCCTCACAAAATCAATGTTCACCTCAATAGCAAAGCTGAGACATCTGGCCACCTGTTACCTCTTAGGGTTGGGAAAATCCTGTTTCAAGAGGAGCCTGGGGAAGAAGGGTATGTGACTGAGAAGAGGAGTGGGACCCCAGAGCAGAGGGAACCTGCATCTTTTCCATTCCTCTTACAATTTAGGGATCTGCATGTCTCATCCATGACCTTCCTATCACCAGGGCATGAGGAATGGCTGTGGGAGGTCTGGAGTGAGTGAGATCTGCTGCCTGGCCCAGGGCTCCCATGGCCCCAGCAGGGTGTGGGAGAGCTGTCAGCTTTTCCTCTTGCTCATGAGAGAGAGAGGAAGCCAGGGAGGATTCACAACTGTGGTGAGCGGCTGCAGCAGAGGATGTGGAGTGAACCTCCAATAGGGAGTTGAATGGGATGACACATCTCTAGGGCAGAGGAGTCATGTCCAAGACCAGACTAGGTAAGACACCAGTAGGAGACTGGTGTGGGAGAAACAAACATCCCCTCTGGGAGGCTGGAGGTGGCATTTGCAAAAACACTTCTCTAACCCTCTCCCTCAGCCTAGCAAAGAGCCCTGTGGAAAGAAGGGGAACAGAAGGCAACGATCTCAAGTGACTGCCTTCAAACCTGAGAAGTGCTGGAGGCATCAGTAACCTAGAAGTTACCAGCACACATTTCCTGCAAACAACACAGAAGGTAAATCCAGTTATAGCAAAATGATAGAAATTTTATTTTGCACATTTGAGTTTAGGGTCCTAAAATGGGTACCTGCTACCCAAGAGACAAGCGACTGCCTTTGTTTGTCAACTGATTTTTCCTCCCTCAGCCTCTAGCCTTCTCCTTTCATCCAGCAGTGCTAGAGACTGAGTGTCCATATCCACATTCATAGGCTTTGAGTGATCTGGCAAAGCACTTTTGCATCTTGTTAGATATTGTCTGTAGTTCTGGCATAATGCGTGCCTGCAGGCAGAGCTAGCATAGCTACCTCCAATGAGAAAACTGAGGCCCAGAGAGATTAATGGTAAGGTTACACAGCAAATTAGGAGTGCAGGACTAAGATGTAGGGATGCCAACTCCTGGTCCAACTCCTGGGTGGGTCAGGGGCACAGGTAGATTGCAGAAGATCTGGGATTTGGGGAAGATTCCTTGAATTTACTTTAGGCTTGTGCAAGGGGTCATTCCAGGCTTCCCAGCTTAGGAGAGCAGGCCCAGTCCTCCACCTGCAAGGACAAGAATCAGAGACACCTGTGCAGAAGGGCAGCTCAGAGATGACCTCCCTGAGAGCAGGAGCTACTCATCCTGGGTCGGGATCCAAAGCAGCCACTTTTGCAGTGGAATCTTGGAATAACAATATTACTCCACTCCGGGCCTCATCCTCACTTTGCAAAGTACTCCCATGTCCTCTCAGAGTGTCCTGAATGCTCCTTGAGGCAGATGACCAGTGGGAATTACTACCTTCATTTTACAGATGGGAAAACTGAGGCTCAGACAGAGCATGTGGTTTGCCCAGGGTCTTTGCATGGAAACAGGGAGTTGACTGAAAGCTTGGGCTTTCCAGGACAGAGTGAGGCTGGTCTTCCATCTGGTCCCCTTGTACATATCCTGGAAAGATAAACTGAATGAAAAGAGCTTACCGTCCTACTTTTCATTCGTGCCAGAAATGACAACATCTCTTCCCAATCCAGCAGGATAACCAAAGACACTAAATCCGGTTTAGAATTTTAAAAACTTCCTACATTTTCCTCTCACTCTGAGATGCTCACAATCATAAAGAATGTGTTAGATTTGGGCCAACAGCAAGGTTGCCGAACAAGTGTTCTGCTTGCAGGAGCGGGCCAGGACGACACTTTGACGAATGAGGACAGAACCCGAGTTGTTTATTTCTATATCCAGTTCTGTTTATGGCATCCCCAGTAGGAACTCATGCGTCATGGATGAGTGCATACATGAACAAACAATCTCTCCTTGGCCTCTTCTGTGCCTCAGTGCCCACCACGGAAGGGTCTTCAAAAATCATTTTATCCAGCTGCCTTCTCTTATAGCTAAGGTCCAGAGAGGGTGAGTGACTGGCTGGAGGTCACACAGCAAGTTAGAGGAAGCACAGGTGCTGGAGGATTACCTCCCCATTCCTGAGCTCGGCCTGAGATCTCATCCAGCCTGTCTTCTGAACCAGGAAAGCAGCTTTGACCAGGAGAGGTGAGAGCTGTCCTTTATCGTTTACTTTGCTGTTGACCCTGGTACCGCCTTCCAACTGGCATGTTCAGGGTAGCTTCCTGGGCTGTGGGCCATGTTTGGATTATAAGATCGATTCCTCCAGAGGCCCAGGGCACATCTGCTACCTGCCTTCACCTGGAGAAGAGAGTGGCTCGTTTGGGGAGAGGATGTCCAATCTCTATGTTGAAGTAGCACAGATACTGCCCCTTTGAGGGTGTGGAGGTGGAAGAACACAGAGCGTAGGGATGCAAGTTTGATGGATGGGAGGACCTGGGATAGGCTGTGTTGCCCATGGGTGCCATGGGAGGAAGGTGATCTGGGCAGGGATCCAGGCAGAGGCCAGCTGACCTTGAGCAGATGGACAACACCCCATGGGAGGAGCCAGCCTGTGAAGAGCGGTGGATGTCCACATGGGTCCCTGTCAGAAGGAGAGGTCAGAAGACAGAATTGAGTCCTAAGCTGTCTCTGCAGCTTTTTAGCATTTCCCTCTATGGCCTGAGCAGCTCAGGGTGAGTGATACGATCAACTTGCTCTGGTTTTCTCAGGACCTTCTGGGTTTAACGCTAAAAGTCGTGTATGGACTCATGCACACTTGGATGGTTGGTTACCGTAGGTGGGGAGAAGTGCTTGGTCTGGGGATTAGAAAATCCTGGTACTTACAATGTTTGACAGGGAAATGTCATTTTGCTTCTCAGGGCCCAGCTTCTGCATTTGCAAAGAATGAATACATGAAAAATCCCATCTCACAGCATCGCCGTGGGTGTGTAAATATCTTTAACTCTAGGGCAGGGAAGAGTTGTCTGTTTTGTTTACTGCTCTATTCTCAGTGTTTGGCACCTGGTACACACTCAAAAATATGTGTTGTCTCCATGGATGGCTTCCTAAATACTTAGGGAACACTTCCTAGGTGCTAACCATCCTCTATGTCTCAGTTATTTCATCCTCATCAAAAAACTTTATTGCATTCTCTGAGGGATAAGGTGACTCTTCCAAGTCATACCTCAGACAGTTGAGAGCTGGGATTAGAACTCAGGCAGTCTGACTCCAGAGCCCATGTGTCCATCATCTGTGTCCTGCACTTCCCTCTGTGTCCCTATTTTGTAAACTGAGAAGTTTTGTACAGGAAGGACAGGCACCATGATCATCACTAAGGAAGGAGGACACGGGGGCAGAGAGGCAGCCACTTATCCCAGGCCACATGGTCTTCCAGATTTCTCCTTGCCCCGTGCTGTTTCTAAAATAATTTTTCTTACACTTTTTCCTGTAGACAGAGGCCCCAAGGTGTTTCTTCACATCTAGATCTGATTGGGATACTCCCAGACGATGGCTTCCTCCACCCCACCTTGAGACCTCAGCCACTTACAGCCACATCCAAATTTGTGGTCAGGGCCATGCTGGCTTCACTCAGCTTCTGTGGGGCCCCCGGGCTGCCAGTCTTCTCCTGCTTCCGCCGCTTGGCTCGCTGATTCTGGAACCAGATCTGTAATTAGGGAGAGAGGATGGAGATAAGCAAGAGTTTTCCTCCATCTAATACCACCTCCTTGAAATTCATAATAACTGCACCTTCCAAGGGACAGCACTTGAAAGTTTGTAAAGCCTCTGTGGCATCCAGGATGTCTTTGGATCTGGAGGTCAGCTTTCTGAGAGGGAACCAGGGTTTCTACCTTCAATGCCTTCAGGGCTGGGGGGCCATGCGTGAGTAAAGCCAAGGGTGCTGCATAATTAGGAGTGGTGGGGTCTGTGGTAAGCAGAGCTGAAAGGGGGCAGCTTCTCAGCTCTTGCCAACAGTCACCACGTGGAAATGTGAGTCCGGCATTGCAGGTTCACGCCGTCTCCAAAATGGAATCTTGATTTATATGCGAAAGCTTCTGCGTTTTAAAATACTGTGCAGACCAAATGAAAGTCATGTGTGGGTCAACAGTGGGCCACCTGTTTTCAACCCCTGGGGCCCCTTGGCAGGCTGAACATTGGCAGCTCCCTGCATTCCTGAGCAGGTGCTGATGGTCCCCGACTTGTGGCTATTTATCCTTGGTAATTCTGCATAGGCAGGTGTTGAATTCTGGGCTTTGTGGCTGACACAGGGGCCTCCCATTTAGCTAGTGCCTGATTCTAGGTGGGAAAGAAAAGTAGAGAAGTGTAAGACAGGAGGGGCCCTCAGCCAGAAGGAAAGGATAGAGCAAAGAATGGAATGTTGGCCTGGTTTTGAGTTAGAATGAGTCCGTCTCATTTGTGGAAAGAAAGAAGGAGAGTGACTTAGAAAACTGTTTTAGAGAGAATGCTGTTGGTGCCACAGTCAGATCTGGTGGACCATCATGTGCTCGAATGGCACTTGCAAAGGTGGGCATGTGGGAAGAGGGCAGGAAATCCCTCTTGTGAGTGACAGTGGGCTAATGTATTTCTAATCCCGCATGAAGCAAAAAACACCTGGGGTGAAGAGATTACAGTTGAGAGATTAGCCTGTCAGTGCTTAAACCAGTTCTCCGACAAAGACCATGAATTCAAGACCTTTTCCATTTCTCTACACTGCCTCCAAAGGGATCCCCATGTCTTCTAGATATCAGGGGTTGGCAAACTGCTGGCTACAGGCTAAATCTGGCCTTCCACCTGCTTTTGAATGGCTCCTGAACTAAGAATAGTTTTCACATTTTTAACTGGCTAGAAAAAAGTTAAAAGAAGGGTAATATTTTATGACACAGGCAAATTACACAATGTTCAAATTTCATGTTCATAAATAAAGTTTGTTTACATATCTTCTGAGGCTGCTTTTCTGCTTCCTTGGTCTGGTTGAACCATTGTTCTGACACTGACAATAGACCCGGTAAAGCCTAATATCATTACCACCTGACTCTTTGCAGAAAGGCTGTTGACCCCTGGTCTAGGCGGTCAAGACCTATTTTGTAAATTAGGCTGCATGGCGAATGATGTTTTGGAACTGTCGCCAAGGGGGGAGGAAGGGTATGGAGCAGAGGTTCACAGTGATCACTGATGCCACTCTACTCCCTTTCCATTCCCAGAGGAGAGAAACCATTTTGGAAGTATGGTGACCTCATTTCACAGAAAATAATATTTGGCCAAAATGACTGTACTCCCAGGATAAAGCCAATGGAAACTTTCAGAGGGGGCAAGCCCGAAGGGCCCAGGATATCTAGTGTCTCACACATGGTCCCAAGGGCATGGGGGCTGGGGCCTGAGGCAGGGATGGCTGTACCTGCACCCGAGCTTCTGGGAGGTTGATCCTGGCGGCCAGCTGACTGCGGGTGTGAATGTCTGGGTAGTGGGTAAAGTGGAAGATCTTCTCCAGCTCATGCAGCTGCTCGGTGGTGAAGGTGGTACGAACCCTCCGCTTGCTCTTCCTCCCTTCTGCATGGGAGAGGGTCCAAATTGGGTCAGTGGTCTTGGTGTCAGCACCTACATGAGGTTTTTGTATTATCTCATCCTCCCCTTCCACCCCACTGCTGCTCCCAAGCCTTGGCCCCTGGCTCCTCGAGCTTGGAGATTCACAGTATTCTCTTTCCTAAAATCCTCTGTGATTGAGACCATCCTGGCCAACATGGTGAAGCCCCGTCTCTACTAAAAATACAAAAATTAGCTGGGCATTGTGGTGCATGCCTGTAGTCCCAGCTACTCAGAAGGCTGAGGCAGGAGAATTGCTTGAACCTGGGAGGTGGAGGTTGCAGTGAGCCGAGATCGCGCCACTGCACTCCAGCCTGGCACCTGGCACCAGAGAGAGACTCTGTCTCAAAAAAAAAAAAATCCTCTGCCTCTAGACTGACCCTCACCCACCCCGGGCAGTGAGGCCAAGTTAACCTTCTAGAAAATCTTCTCTAATTGCACCTTTCTGCTGTTCTGTTGCCTTCAATGACTCCCCTTTGTCTACAGCAGGAGATGGCAAACTATGGCCACCCCAGGCCAAATCTGGCCCACTGTCTGTCTTTAAATAAAGTTTTATTAGAACACAGCTTCTCCCTTTGTTTTACATATTGTCTCTGACAGTTTTTGCACTGTAACAGCAGAGTTGAATCATTGCAACAGAGATCACGTGACCTGCAAAGACTAAAGTAATTACCACCTGGTTCTTCATAGAAAAGTGTGTCAGTCTTGGTCTGCAAAGAAAGGCTGAGCCTGATAGCAGTCAAAGCCATTGACAGCCTGTCTCCAATCCACCTGTCCAGCCTCAGTTGTGGGGCCCATGCAAGATGAAAATGTGAGGCCTATTGCTCAAAAAGCAGAAAAATAGCTTTTTCTTTTTTCCATAGTCTCTTAAACTGTCACGGTGAGTTTTTATTTGTTCATGTTATGCATCCCTGAGAGATCACAAGGATACTGACAGGGTGAGAACAGACCCTCACAGGGACCTAGGACCCATCCTAAGGCTTAGAGTCATGGATACCCCATGAAGAAACTTGGTTCCACTCTGCAACTCAGTGCTGGACCTCAATCCTCCATGAACCCCTTCCCAGTCCCCTTCCCTGCCAAGATGGAGGGAGCAGCAGTTACTGGGTAGGAGCAGGGAAACAGTTGGCCAAGAGCTCATCCTAGAGTAGCTGGGAGGTGATGCGAAGGCATTGATCGCCTCTGGTGCATACATCACTGTTCCACTGGATTTCACTAATCAGAGATTCAAACACGCAATTATCAAGATTTTAAGATGGCGACAATATGCATTCAATCCTGCTCTTAGGGCCTCCTTCTGAGCACAGGGCCCTGAGCATCTGCATGGGTCACACACACGCTCATGAAGCCGGCCCTGCCTCCAGTACTTCGTTGACCCACACACCTTGCTTAATTCAAGTTGGGCTGCTTACAATATCCATAACACATCACATGTGTGCTTATTACTTTGTTTTTTCTAAGGCAATCCCCTCTGTCCGAGATCACTCCTTCTCTCTTGCCTGCAATTCTAACGTCTGCTGATTCTTCAGCACCTGTGTTCATTCTTATAATCTCCAAAAATTATTTTCCAATCTTTCTAGCCCCAGGTGATCTTTCTTACCGGCAATATCTTCATTCTACTTGCTAGCTTTGTCGTTCATTCATCTACCTTTTTGTTAAGTACATACTTCTTTATTCCAGGCACAACACTAGGTAGCGAGTTGTAGAAAAGCTGAAGCCTTGGTCCCTGATTGGAAGCACTCATCATATGGTGAGATAGGGGGTACAGATAGGCTATCACATGACCTAGAATACATGGTGGTCACTGCACTAACAGAGGGAGGTGGACACCTGTTGAGATTTATCTGCCCAGAAGTGCCTCTTTCCTGGGACCTGCCCTGCCCTCCTTTTGAAAACTATTCTTCCCATACACCCACCAAGTAGTTGCAGTGGGAACTGGATTGGTTTGAGTGTGGGAACCTGAACTGAACCTATTGGAATCCATCCCTGGAAATTTTTTGTTATACAACTAGGAAAGAGAATCAAACACCTCTAGTGGCACGGTGGTGGCAGATGTGAGAAGTGGGATGAGATCCATCAACCACCATCTCTCTTGTTATGCTGCAGAAGTTGTTTGCAGGGAGGTGTAGAGCTAATTATGGGGTATATTTTGGAGACAGGCTGTCAAGTGAGGTTGATGGATTATCTTTTGGCTGAGATAAATCAGGGATGACAATTTGGTTTTGGCTTGAGCAAAAGGTGTGTGTGCGTGCATGCGCACACGTGCGTGCATATGTGTGTGTTCATGTGTTTGTATTTTGGGGAAATCAGACGTTCATTTTGGACATGTTAAGTGTGTGATGCCTACTGGTTAGCCAAAGGAAGCTATGGAATTGGAAGATGCATTGATAAATTTGGCGCTCAAAGGCAAACTGAGGACTGAGGTTCAACTTAGGGAATTGTCAGCATCTATTTGGCCTTTGTAGTCATGGGAATGGGTATCACACAGGCAGAAAGTGTAGGTGGGGAAGACGAGAGGGCCCATGAGCAAGTCTGAGGCACCTCCACCATGCAGAGGTTCATCAATGGGGAGACAATAAAGAGACCAAGAAGGGGAGGTCTCTGAGGTAGGAGGAAAGTGAGGACTGTTTCAAGAATGAAGGCACAGTCAGCTAGGTCCATGCTGCAGATAGACTAATTACGATGAGGACAGAAAAGTGGTCCTTGAACCTGACCACACAGCAGACAGTAAGGAAGACTGCCCCACTGACAGAATGGTACACTCAACCAGCATTGCATGTAACTCCTGGTTGGAGCCACGTGACGGACAATGTTGAAGGAAGGACCAAACCAGGTGGCAGTGGGTTTGTTTACCTGACTATGGACTTCTGAGGACAGAATTAAAATCCTTTTCCTAACTGGACCACAGATTGTCCCTGTGGTGTGATTCTAGGGATTGTAGAAAAGGCACAAACTGTCTCTCCAGATCACCTTCACTTTTGGGTCCTAGTGGAATTCCTACCATTCTAGCTGACACCTTGCCTCTCCTGATTTTTTCATTCCTTATAAGAAAAACCTGATCTTAGGAAATAATTGAGAACCTAGCTACTTCATGTCCCAGAGTCACTCACATTCCTGCTCAGAGAACTCAATGCCTCCCAGAGAAGGGAGCCTCATGTGTCTGCTGTCATCCCTCTCTAAGCTTTGACCCCCTGGAGGGCAGAGACTGGTATCTGACTGTATCTGAGACCAGCTGAGAAACTCGCTCCCCATGACAGCTTAACAAATATGTGCTTTAAATAGATAAAAGAGGAATTCAGGCCCTATTGTCAATCCTGTTGGACAGAAAAGACTTCCATAGGATTCGTCTGAAACTTTGTGTGATGTAAAGTGTCACAGGTCAGAAAGGATGACTGGCATGAACTGAAGCTGCCACAAAGGACAGGAGGGAGTCTGAGCTCCATCTGAGGTCTCCTGACTCCCACCAAGCACACGTTCTTTTTACCCCAAATAAGAGAGGTAAAGCCTTCACACACAGAGAATTGGAGTAGATCCTTGGTGAAAAATACATTTCACTTCTGAAGGTTTACCACCTGAGGAAATCAAATAACTTGTTTTCTTTCTTGGTGTTTATGATCGATCCTGCTGGCATCGGATAGTAGAAAATCCAGTGAGCTGAATGTCAGAAGACCTGAGCTCTGTTCCTGGTTCCACTATGCAACTTGTGCCACATTTTAGATTCATTCTCTGGGCCTCAGTCTCCCCATCAGTAGAATGAAGGAGGAGAGAGGCATTGAGTGATCAGGTCACTAAGGCAAAATCCACCCTGACATTCATAATCCTCCTTCTCTGGAATGGAGGATGAATGGCTCAGAAGCCCTTGCCTCAGGCTTTCCTGCAGGACTGGTTTGCTTGATGAAAGGGACGGGCCAGTAAAGAGAGATTCCTCTCTGGGGAGCCCCCGGGCACAGTTGCCTCAGTTGCAGAAATGGGATTTCAGGTCTGCTTTTGGCCTCACTCCTTTCTACCACCCCTCACTTTTGTTGTTAATCCATTTTTACCCTTTCAAAGTACTTTTTCTCACCTTTGTGGATTCTTGGAAGCTTCCCGGGAGTCGCAAGCAGTGAGGTTTTGAATTAGAGTAAGCTATTGTCCTGTGATCCACCTCTGTAACACAGCCTCATCTCTGCCTCTCGTTCTCTACCCTACTTCCCTCCCCAAGTCCACACTGCTTTTTTAACTTTGTGTATGTGTGTGTTTTTAAGATATTTATTCTGTGTTTAGAGCTGGTGTTGTGTTTAAGGGATATAGCTGAAGTCAATCAGAACTGATGTAGAGATAAATGGCAGTTGTTAATTCATTCCAAGAGCTCAGTGAATGTCATCTCTGTACCCAACACCTATTAGGCACTGAGGGCCTGTCTGCAGAAGGATGAAATGAACAAGCAGTGCTTGACAGTACTGCATTTACTCCTTCATTCATTCAGTCAGCATATTAGATGATAGTAAATGATATAGTGCAGTTCCGTAGAAAGCTGCCAAAAAAAAAAAAAAATTACAAAAGGGAAGATTCCAGGTTGGCCAGGCAAACTGAGGTGTCAAGGACAGCATGAAGTTGAGGTCTTCCTGGGACTATAGAACTGTGGGAGAGAATGTGGGGTGTGGAACTGGAATATGGGAAATGAAACAATGTGGAGAACAGAGGAGTAGAAACAGAAGACAGACCATAACGAAAATAATCCATCTCCTCCATTTACCCCAGAAGGAAACTCAGGTGAACAACAATTTATGACTAAGAATAGAATCCGTAATAAAATAAATATTTCAAAGCTTCCATTTTTATAACGAAAAGAGCAGCTCTTAAGTCACGCTGGCTTTTTCCTGTTCCCAAGAAGACTGGAAGAAGGTAATTTAGAGGTGGGGTAAAAAAGGAAAGGATCTAAACTCTACTCTGCAAAGCAACCTGACGGCTGACTTCATGGAGGAGGGGCTTCCTGCGAAGTCGTAGACTGGTTAGAAAAATAGTTTTTCTCATTAGCTTTGAACCACCTATTGTCAGGATAAATGTCCCTGAGAGGTGACAATGCTGATGCTGATGTTGTGTATGTGTCTAACCGTTTCAGTGGCCTCTCTCGGAGTAAGGAGGGGTGCCTATAATTCATACTGGTGAGGAAGTACGACTGGAAAGACCCAACAAGAAGGCCAAGGGCAGTTTTAGGAGAGACAGATAGACTTCAGCCTGGAGTCAAGGAAATGAGGTTAGGATCTGAGGCTGTGCCTTGTGAAGGGTTTAATTCCTTAGGACTGCACCGCCCAGTATGATAGCCCCTAGCTACATGTGACTATTTAAATTGAATAGAGCAAAAAATTCAGTTTCTTAGTCATACTATTCATAACTTGATAGCCACATGTGGTTAGCGGCTATAATATTGGACAGTGCAGATATAGAATACTGTTATCATCACAGAAAGTTTTGCTGGACGGTGCTACCGTAGAGGGTCTCCCACTGAATATTTGAAAAAGTCACATTCTGGGTCTAACTTTAAGTTTCTCCCTGCATTTCAAGCTCCTCTAATTACCACATGGTAGAATTATAGTTACATTTCTTTTACCTTTTTATCTGTATTTTCTATTTTTCTGTAATATACAGGAACTCCTGTATAAATAACCAACCAAATAAAACAGCAGGGTAGAAAGAGATGAGAATAAAGAAATCAGTGAAACAGTGAGGAAAGATCACTGAACTAATCAGGAAAGATCACTGAAATCTCTAGGAAAGATAGAATCTGACAGGTATACATTCAGGTATAGTGTCAGCTTTGATAGCTTTGGGGAAACCGGAAGTATAAGGAAGGCAAGAGGAAGGGAGGGCTGCCTGACACTCACATCTCTGCGGGTGCCTGGGGAGAAGGAGGGAGACCAGGGGAGGGGATGGTACCCAGGAGCTCTCGGTGATGAGTCAGAGCAGAGTCCCCCTAATCATGGCCTACAAAGCAGGGTGGGAGGGTAAAGAGCAGTGCCCACGGGGGTAGTTCAGGAAGGATGAAGGTCAGCACTTAATTTTCCTACAGAAAAAGGGGAGGCTGGGAGAGGGCCAGGAAGGCTGATGCTTGGGTTACAGACCACAGAGAGTTACAAATAAGAGATCAAGGTGGGAGAAGACAGAACAGCATAATATGGAACAGAGAAGGAGGTAGAATGCAGCTCAGTGTGTAGAATTTTGGAAACTTGTTAGACAAGAGGCTGGAAAGTGCAAGCTCATTCATGGCCCTGGTCCATCCAGAGGACAGGATTCTCAGTCACCAGGAGAGAGCAGGGTGTTCTGGGTACCTACTAAGAAGGGACACTTCTGAGGCAGCATGGATCATCTGGGAAGGAGCACTGGATCAGGAGTGAGAAAACCCTTGAGTTCCCATCCAGCCCAGCCTCTCCCTACCAGGTTCTGGACAGAGAAGTTGAGAAGCAGGTGGTCACAGCCCAGCCTACCTGGGGAGTTGGCATGTGGGGCAAAAGCGGAGGGGGATGGAGGCAGCAGAGAACTGCCACCCCTTTCAAGTTGCTCCCCTCCCTGTTATTAATGGTACAAGCTGTGACTCATACTTTAATGGGTCTTCAAAGAGAATGAGTCAGCAGAACTTAATTAAACCTGAGCCGTTTAGCACATCGATCATAAGAAATACACAATTTACACAGGTGATTAGGCCACCTAATTATAAACGGATGTTTCTCTGCGCTCAGCGCCCTCCCCTGATTGCTCCTTCTCTGGGGTCTGCTAATTGGTCCTGTCCTGGCAGTTAAAGGCTCGGGAGACTTTGCTCCTGGGCAGTCTCTGGAAATGGGCCTCGTCCTTATCTTCTGAAAATAGTGGGTTCACCATGGATGACACCCAGGGCCCCCTTTGCAGCCCTCCTGTAGGCTGGGGACACCTGACACACAAAGGTGGGGTGCATGGCAGGAGTCTCCCCATGGCTGACCTGTGCTGGCCTCATTTCTCTAGTCAGGCTATAGACTTGCTATAGCTCCTTGTACCCACAGGGAACAAGGCAAGCTCCTTAGCATGTCATTCAAGGCCTTTCCCATTCCATCTTTCTAGCATCATCTGCTTTTCCTCAATTGTCATTTCCATAATTTTAGTCCCACCTGACCATTTCCAGATTCCCCAAATTAGCTATGCCCTTTTATTCTCTGGGTCCTTGTTCTGTGCTCCCTGAGTCTGGAATGTCCTCCTGCTTTGCCTAGTGAACTCCTACTCATCCGTCAAAGCTCAAATCAATCCAAACATTTCTTTCCAAGGTCTGTTGTGAATCTCCTAGTGAAAACACAATAGATTTTTTTTTTTTTAATTTAAGAGTGCGAAATTTCAGCTTACAACAAACTAGCTTCCATATTTGTAAAATATTTTTTTCTATCAGTCTCTATGAGTCAATCATTCAATGAAAATATCTGTAGTGATTATTACTGGATGGTGAAATGGTAGAATTATAGTTACATTTCTTTTACCTTTTTATCTGTATTTTCTATTTTCCTGTAACACACAGGAGTTTCTTGTGTAAATAAACAACCAAATAAAACAGAAAGGTGAAAACAGACAAGAATAAAGAAATCACTGAAACAATTAGGAGCAGACCCTTGAGAAACTCACCAGCAAAGGGAGTGCCACTCCCAGGGGTGACTGTGTGAGGCTTGGCATCTTCCACACCTATGGTCTCACTTTCATAATAGTTTGCATAAATTTTAGCATATGTACTCCCCACCACCACACACCCACACCCACACACACTCACCCATACTTTTTACTTACGTACTTTAAAAAATTTTTCTTTCTTCTTCTTCTTCTTTTTTTTTTTTTTAAAGCAACTCTACCCTTTGTTAAAGGAAATTGTAAGGAAACCCTACAAAACAAACAGTGGTAGAGCTGCTTTATTGAAGTGTGTGTGGGGCCCAGTCCATCTTCCCTTCATTCAAGGTAGCTCTGATCATGCATCTCAATGAAAGCCTGAAGTTCCCAAAACATTTTAAAATCTAAGATTTAAAAAATGCTGATGTACATATATTAAGGCCAAAGTTCTTGGCTTGACACACTCGACCTTCCATTTACCTTACCTCTTTCATCGCTTGTGACTATGCTCCATGATTTTTAGACTCCAGCCACTCAATTTTGTCATTTCTCGAAGGGATGATTCCTTTTTATACCTCTTGGATGCCTCACAGGCTTTCCTCTTCCTGGCCATGGCCAAGACTCCAGCCAAGGCTCTTCTCTGCCTGACTCCATCTCAAAAGCCACTTCTTGTCTGAAGTGCCATCTCTGACAGTGTTATGCAGAGTTCATTATTCCCTCTTCTGTGTTCTAAAGCACTTTGTTAGGTTTGTATATCGTATTTGTGTTATGACAATGTGACTAATGACAATGTGCTTAGGTCTGGTGAGACTAAAACATAAAGCATGGGCACAGATTATTGGAACAGGGTAGCAATGGGTTAATTTCCTATGTTTTGATCCTTATAATATTTCAGCAGTTCTAACTCCCTTCGTTGCTTAGAAATTGTGTGCATGCATATGTATGTTTCATGTGTGTATGTGTGTGTGCACACATGTGTGTTTATGCTTCAGACTATCCCCACTTCCTCTCCAATCTATACTGTGTTGATGCAGGGGAACAATCAGACAACACAAGCTGTGTAGTCAGAGGATGTTTCAAGGTGTGACACAGGAAGTGTCTTAGAACTTGTTCCTGTTTAATGGGGGAATCCATATTTAGTTACCCTTCTTGCCAAGAACTGGAGAGGAATTTAGTTGTTCTGTTTGCTTAAACACCCGTGGAAGGCCGACCAAGGTAGCAAATGTGCAGAGTGCCCAAGTTAGAGATATATGATGTGACAAGGCTTTGCAAACAGGAGGAAGAGACATTTCTGGCCAACAAATTATTAACAACTGCCTCTTTACAAGGAGTGGGGAGGAAACCTCTTTAGGAACATACCATTGTTAAACTTGAGGTTTCCATATATGGAGACTAAAATGATGTATAAAGAGTTCTAAGGGCTCTGAAATAAGGAACCATCATCCCAGCATGGAGCAGTGAAGTAGAAGAAGGAAAACAGCAAGATGAAGACTCCAGACAAGGCCCAAGCACACACAGCTCCTCCAGCTACATCCTCTGGTCTCAACTGATTGGTTTGGAGGTGGACATCTCACTCGAGCTCGGCCAATGGGTGCCCCTCCTCTGGGGCTTTTGAACATGGGATTTTAGAGATCTTGAGGACATCACTGGAGACTGATGTAACCCTTGGAGCTGTTGGAAGCTATCAGGAGAATACCAGTTAGCAGCAAGGTGAGCTCACATGCAGAGAGAAACAGCTGCAGAGACTTGATGACAGTATTGGTCCTGGATCCCATCACAGTTGAAGGTTGCTTATTCTGCCCTTCACGTGGCTTAGTCTGGGAAGTGAATTCTTAATTTTCTCCAAGGCAGTACATGCTCCTTTCCATTTCAGCTAACCTAAGGTAATTTTTGTCAATTGGAACCAAATAGTTATCATTAATATTGACAACTGTACACTTTCCTGCCTAAAATCCAAAAATGTTTCTTCATTCCCCTAGGAATACAAAGCAAAAATAAAAATCTCTACCATAGCCTACAAGGCCAGCGTGGGTCGGCCCCTTTCTGGCTCCTAGACCTCGATTTGTATCCTGTCCTTGGGGCTCCCTCCATGTGGAATACCCTCCCTTCCACCCCACTCAGTCTTCAGATTACAGACCAACAATAACTTCTCTGGGAAGCACTTTCTGACCTCCCGGACAGACCGACTTCCCATGGAATTGTCCCTTGGAGTACCATGTCACCACTTTCCAGCACTTGCCACAATTGTAGTTATACTTTCATTTGTGATAATTTGATGGTTATTTGTCTCATCTGCTGTCTGATCAGTGGCAGCATTATATTCTCACAGGAAAAGCAAACTCAGGGCTCCCATTGATTCTGCATTATGGCGAGTATGTAATAAGAATAGAAATAAAGTACACAATAAATGTTGTGTGCTGGAATCATGCTGAAACCATTCCCCCACCCACTGGTCTGTGGAAAAATCATCTTTCATGAAACCAGCCAAAAAGGGTGGGGACTACTGCTCTATACCGTCTCCAGTGCCCAACTCAGTACAGTAGTAGCTGTCAGATGGGCTTGCAACTTCGTTGACACTCGTCTTTTCAAATTTTCCTTAAGTGGGCCCAACTTGGTGACTCATTTCTAATGAATGAAATCCTGTGAAAGTGAAGTGATGTGATTTTTCGGGCTAAGTCCTAAAAGCAAGCTGCTTCCACCTGGCTGTCCCTCTAGGATTGTTTACTTTGAGAAAGGCTATCTGCCATTTTGTGAGGACACTCAGGCAGCACGTGGAGGGCCCTATATAGGGAAGAACTGGGTCCTCCCATCAGTGGTTGTTACCAACTCACCAGCCATGTGAGTGAACCACCTTGGACATAAATTTTTTATTCCAGTCCAGCCTCCAGACGACGGCAATCCCAAATAACGTCTTTACTGCAATCTTATGATGGACTCTGAGCCAGAACCATCCAGTTAAGTCACTCCCAAACTCCTGATCCTTAAAACTTAGTGAGATAATAAATATTTATTGTTATTTTAAGCTACTAAGTTTTGGGATGATTTGTTGTGTAATAGGTATGCCTGGTACTCAGTAGATATTCAGTGGCTATTTATTGCATGTCTGGATAAATAACACATTGGATAAATCAAACTTAAATTATAGCCGATGTTTTAAGTCTCCTCCTCTGCCCATTTAGATTTCCCTTAGCTCTGACATTCTGGGCCTTATGATTATAGCTGATGTTGTCAATGCCTGGCTTGTATCACTTGAGCCTTTCTGTGCTCCATACCTACTTCTCACTGTCAGGGTTTGTCTTTATGGATCAAATCCTTGGATAATTCTCGGGAGTATGTTTGCTCCATTTCTCGAGGGATTTGAGCTTCAGTTACCCACAGGGGCCATTGGCTTAATAACATATGCTTTATTCATTGCCTCCCCTTCCTTGTATTATTATTTCACTAGGCCATGCCTTGTACTTTCATGTGCTCCCACAGGGCCTGAGACTGAGCCAGGTTTTCAATTCTAGAACCAGTCTCCCAGTACCACCGCCCCCTCTCAGGGAGGTCCCCATAGCTCTGGTGTCAGGAACTGAGAGACAGAGTCCATTGGAGGGAGACCAAAGCACATGTCTCTTGGGAAAGTGCCCATTTTAAACGCCACGTCCTTTTGCCCTGTTCTTGTCTGTTCTGATGGGAGCTTCTGGGTCTACTTGGGTAAGAGCCAGAGCTGTTAATTACCAGGTGATGAGATACATGCAGGCCTCAGTCACAGCCCCAAAGCAGGGCTGCCTCTCTCAGTGCCCATAGCAGAGCAGCTGTCTTTGATTTCAGGTAGTTCAGAGGAGGAGGGCTAGGGAAAGGAGGGAGAAGACAAGGTCGAGGAGAGGAGAAAGAGGTGAGGGACGGGGAAGGAAAAGGAGAAAGAGGAATATGATGGGACAAATAAATGATGGAAGGTGGAATGGGTAGAATAGGTAGAATAGTGAGCCCCAAAAGGATATGTCTAAGTTCTAACCCTGGAAATTGCTATTTTTTTTTTTTTGGAAATAGAGTCTTTGTAGATATAATTAAGACTTTGGACATAAGATCGTCCCAGATTTAGGGTGAGACCTAAATCTGATGACAGGTGTCCTTTTAAGAGAAAGAGACATTTCACACACACACACACACACACACACACACACACACATACACACACACACACACACACACACACACACACACACAGAGGGAGAGGCAGATGGCAAGGCTGTGAGAAAATGTAGGCAAAGTGGAGTGATGGGTCTACAAGTCAAAGGGGCTAAGGGGTTGCTGGAACCAGCAGAAACTACGAGAGAGGCATGGATTCCTTGGAGCCCTGGAAGGAGCTATCTCTGCCAACACCTGGATTTCAGATTTCCGGTTTTCTGAATGGTAAGAGAATAAATTTCTATATTTTAAGCCATACAGATTGCCGTAATTTGTTACAACAGCCATAGAACATTATTACAGACAGGGAGGAAGAGGGAAAAGACGAGGAAGAGGTGGCAACGATGCCAAGGCATTTAAAGGGCAAGAGAGGTTTGGAACTTGGAGAGGAGCTGCATGTACCTCAAGGGTAGACAGGGCCAGGAGGGTGTGATGGGAGGTGAGCCTGGGACGAACAGGGCCAGTCTTTGAGTGCCACACTCATGTGTCAGGGGCAGGCCCTTGATGAACTGCAGCATGAGGGCCGAATCTGGCTTGACCTCTGTTTTTGCATATAAAGTTTTATTGGAACATAAACCTACCCATTTATGTACACATTGTCTACAGACAAGCTTCAGCTGTGACTGAAGAGTTGAGTAATTGTGACAGAGACCATCTGACCCTCAAAGCTTAAAATGACCATCTATTCCTTTGCAGAAAAATGTTGCTGTCTGTTGCTTCAGGACACTTCTCAAATGCCAAGAATTCCACCCTGGCCGACTCCACCAGACAACTACCCTGGCCCCATCTCCTGTATGTACTGGCTCTGTAGCTTAGAAAGAGCCACTTTACCTTTTTGAGTCTCAGCTTCCTCCAAGGGCCACCTCCTTGGGCCACCAACATCAGAATTCATTTGGGAGAGCTTGTTAGAATGCAGATTCCTGAGCCCTTTGACTTAGAGTCAGAGTCTTGAGTACTGGGCCTGACAGGCTGCATTTTAACAAGCGCCCTAGGTGAGATGGCAGGGGACGTCTGTGAGCCCATCTAGGAAGCCCTTTAAATGTTAAGGAGACAAAGAGGAACTGACTCCTCTATCATTATTCTTGGGACAGGGGAGGGTGTTGCTGTCTGTTTCTTGTCCTGTTGCCCTCTGCTGAGGGGTCCTGCATAAGAGGAGGGACATAGGACAGGGCGTAGAGACGCATCAGCCAGCAGCAACAATCACAGGGCTGGGCATTTAGGGAGAGGCAGGGGGGGCCTTGCAGGCTCTCTGCTCCCACCCTGCCTGGCATCATGATCATCCTCTCTGCAGGGAGTAAGATTCTGTGGTGGAAAATCACCACGAGGGAATCCTCCAAGGTTTTTCAGCAACTAAGCTGTTGTTGAATGGATCATGGCATGTCAGAGCTGGGAGAGACTTTATGAATATTCTAGCTCTGCTCTTTCATATTACAGGAGGGGAGATTGAGGCCAGAGAGGGAAGTGACTTGCCTGAGGTCCTCCTGTGCGTTGGGGCCAGATCTGGGCTTAGCGGGCAGAGTTCCTGAATCCCTGCCCTCCTCACCTGGCGTGTTTCACAGACTCCAACTCATTTGCAATTTCTGCAGGTTTCTTTTGTGTAGTTTCTGGCATGTTGGTATCCCATCTGTATTATTTGCTGAGCATTTTCCCAAATAGACTTTTGTTTGTTTGTTTGACTTAAATAATAAACGTGTTTAAAAATAAAACCTTCTATCATGATTATACACAGATAGCAGTATCTTTCATCATAAATACAAGGTTAGTGTAGAAGTAACAACAGGACTATCAAGCTAGATCATTTTTATCTGTGTACCCACCAAGGTCATCTTGAGCGCTGCCAGCGGGACCCTCTCCGAGCTTTCAGAAATGCTGAATTCCAGTACAGTGGGCGATAGATGGATTTAAACTATGTTCAAGAACAATCTAGAGGGTATAGTCTCAGGCCACCAGGGTTTAATTCTAGTGTTCATTACTCTCGTAGTTTTTGTGGGGGATTTGTCTTCTCTTCTTGGTTTCATCGTCTCTAAGTTGGGCTCTCAAGTGTGGCAATGAGATGGGAAAATGGAAGTAATAAGGAACCATCAAATGTTACCACTGCTAGTCTGGCCAGAACTTACTGGGGTCCGTTCTGGGGGACCAGATGGATAGCTGACATGGAACATGCTAGAATCTTCCGTGGAGGCCTAGAAAGAGTGGCCTCCTTTCTAAAGCCTGCTGTCATCAGGATAGGGAAGGGAAAACTGCCATGGTAGGAGAGGCGAGACCTGTCGTTCATGACACAGGGTGATCATAGATTGAAACAGCTGCAGCAGGAAAAACTCAGGACCCCAGTGGAAATGTTTCTATTAATCTTCAATGGACTGGAAGATATTAATGAACTTCTAAATATCAAGCTGGGAACCCTTTCCGTTTGGAAAGCTCAGCTACAGGGAAACACACCAGCCTCCTGACTGCCTGCGGACACACAGCCCTCCTGGTCTTCCCCATGCCTGCAGCTGAGTGCGACCCCTCATGAGCTCCTTCCATGGGAGACTTGCCTGGTGGGGGGACGTGGAGCTCTATGTAAGGCTGCTGATGACATCAAGGGCTCCCTGAGCTTCCAGCATTTTCTTGGATTAAAAAGGGTGAAAAGGGGAGAGAACTAAGAACCTCATGTGAGATATTCCAGGCTCGGTGACTGTCAGACTCAAAAGACCCTTGAGACATTGCTGGCTTCACTACTTCTTATTCTGGCATGCAGGTGTTTTGCCAAGCATAAGGCTGAGGCCAGAGTGGACAGGGACGTTCCTGAGGTCACACGGCAGGGCAGACCTAAGACTCACCCTGGGTTTTGACTCTTAGCAGGTGTGTGTCCACCTCAATGCCCCAATGCGGCTTCCCTCCCTTCCTCAAGCCAGCTCTCAAGCTACCTGGCCACTGTTATCTGGGGACATGCCTTGGGGTGGCCACGGGCTCAGGGAAGGTGATCAGGGTGAACAGACCTTTCCCAAGCCAAAGCTTCAGCCTCTGGAAGTTGTGCAAGCTGAACTCGGCTTATGAGGAGGAGATTGTGCTGGGCCCAGCAGGGATTTAGGGGAGTCAGAGCCAGGTCCTGTTGACAGGGCTTCTGTTTACCTGCTATGTAACTTGGGAACAGTTTCTACTTCTTCTCTTTCACAGAGTTTTCTTATCTGTCCAGTTATGATAATCATGCTTTTCTACTGAAATTAAAAGAGAATGCCTATTGCATGGTCAATGCTGAATAAATGGTAACTAGCATTCTTAGCTGGGGCCTGGAGACAGGAAAAAGCCCCAGGTCCCTGAATTCTGTAACTAACTGAGCCTTGGTGTCTGCAGCTGAAAAACCAAAAATTGAAAGGTCTATCAGGGAACCAGCCCAGAACCAGATCTTGCTCTGAATTTTAGAGTCCTCTATTCAGTTGATATAGATGGAGAAGCTTTTTCTCTGCCTAACCCCAGCTGGGTCTTGAGCCCAGGAAACAGAAAGAAATGATCAGAAGACACTTACCTTGGGGCTGGTCCTGTGGAGGCTTTTCTAGGCCAGAGCCTGAGGCTGTGGCTTCTCCAGGGCCCTCTCCGCCTGCCCCTGCTGGCCTGTCTACATCAGTCCTCCTGGCAGGCCTCTTTAGGATCGCCTCGATGGAGAAGGACAGGCCCAGCTTCTTGGGGGCCTCACTGCACCCCAAGCTTTCCCTTTCCATATCCCTGTAGAGAGCAGGGCCCACCTCAGCACACAGTGAGGGGCTCAGGGGTGACTCTGTAGGCCAAGGAGGGTGCCAGTGGAGGGTGGCGTACTTCCTCCCCAGAACCTTCTGGGGTCAAGAGAGCATGTGGAGGTGAAGAATAGAGAGCCTCCAGTGAGATGATCCAAGCAGGATTTCGTGTCCACAGGGACTTCCATGGGCAGGTCACAACAGAGGAGCTGGAAGGAATGGTATCCTGTGCCCCCGGCTCACAGCCCTCACCAGTTTGATGTCAAAGGAGTCATCATGGCTGAATTGGGGTTCAATCTTCCAGAGAACAGTCTTCGCGGATGCAGTTGCCTGCACAATCACCAGCTTAGGTCAGGATCCCTGAGGTCACCGCCCAGCGGCGAACAAAGAGAAGAGGGAGAGACAATAAGGCGCAGGAAAGAGGAGGTCAGTTTCCAGAGGCAGGGTGTCTACCTTTGGCCTTTCTCTGGCTTCTGGCCCTTTCCTGTGGCTCTAGCCAGCCTCTGGGAAGCTGGAGTGCCACCCTTGGCCTCAGGTGGCCAACTCAGTCATGGGCTGCTCTGGAGCTTGAGGGTTTTTCTCAGACACCCATCTTTACTTCTTAAATTCTGCTGCTTCCAGACATACCTTCCAGAGCATCAGTGCTCCTGCTGTCCTGCAGGTGGAGGCTGAGGAAAGAGGGTCCCTGGGTGCTGCGAGGCCTTTTTGCCTGTGCCAGGGCTGGGCTGAGCTGTGAGTCTGACTGCTGTCAGCTGTCTCTGGGCTGGCCCTGGCTTTTTTCTGTTCTAGTTTCCCTGACCTCACTTCACATGTGAAGCCCTCTTTCCACGGGCACCTCTCCCTTCCTCGTGGGGTCCTTTCTGCTGCTCCTCCCAGTCTCCTGAGACAGCACTGAAGGGGCCCTTTCTCTCCAGCTGGGAGCTGACAGTTGTTGATCTATCCTTGCCAGGAATTTTGTTCCAAATTACTGTGTAACCAAGGAGGAGGGGGCAGTAAAACAAGCTGATAAGAGAAGAAACTCTCCACGCCCCTTAAGGCTGGGGATGCAGGTGTCGGGTGGAAAAGTGTCAGGAGACAGTGAGGATCTGAAGGACAGGTATTGGAGGCCCCGGGGAGGGGCTGTGCTGGGGAACTGGCCAGAGCAGGAGAAGGGAGGTGGGAGCAGAAGGGCCAGGAAGTGTACCCAGGCCCAATAAAACATGTTTACTCAGCCAGGAGTGGTCATGTGTCGGGGAGGCTGGGCTGAGGTGCAGTCTGCTGGCTGTCAGCCTCAGGCATTCATTTACTCTCAGATATGCTTCCCATGGCTTGCAAATATCAGATTGGGTGAAGGCTTCCTGGGCTTTTTGATGTGGGGAAACTGAGGTCCAGACCAAGGGGGTGCAGAGGATGAGATGGCAGGCCTAATCGCAGAACTTCTCTGGGGAGCTCCACGATGCCGTGCTGGCCACAAGGAGCAAATTTGCACAAGAGGGATGGATACCTTGGCAGAGACTATGAATGTGAATTTGGATGTTAGAATCCAGATCTTCTTATAGAGGGCAGGAGTGGGAGGTTGGGGTAGGGAAAGCTGGTCTCCACTCCCTGAGAAGAGAGAGTCAGGAGAGGGAGGAACTTACCCTGAGATAGGGAACAGGTAAAGATGCCCTGTTTTAGGAGCTGTGCCCTTTGGAAGTGTCAGGCTGTCTGATTTAGTTAGTGGGGACTAGGCTCAGCTGCAGTAACAAGTAAACCCCGTAGTCTCAGGAGCAGAATAGCTTACCCATATCACATTCTAATGCAGTCATTTAGGGACCCAGCTTGCTTTCAAACTGCATGCCACCATCCTCCAAGTATAGGCTCCAAGTTTTCTGGGGAAAGGAAGAAGGCAAAGGAGGAATTTTTTTTTTAAATTTTACTTTAAGTTCTGAGATACATATGCAGAACGTGCAGGTTTGTGACATAGGTATACATGTGCCCTGGTGGTTTGCTGCACCTATCACTCCATCATCTAGGTTTTAAGCCCTGTATGCATTAGGATTTTGTTCTAATGCTCTCCCTCCCCTTGACCCCAACCCCCCATCTGGCCCCAGTGTGTGTTATTTCCCTCCCTATGTCCATGTGTTCTCATTGTTCAGCTCCCACCTGTGAGTGAGAACATGTGGTGTTTGGTTCTCTTCAAAGGAGGAATTTTGATGAGTCAGAAGTGGAATTTGTTGATAAAACTTCTGCTCACATTCTGTGGCCGGAGTGAGTCACATGATCCTGCTTAGACCTATCCCTCTCCTAGGGCTGGACAGGGGAGTTCTCTTGTGCTAGGAGGAAAATCAACCAGTTTAGTGACCTTTGCAGTGACGAGGCCAGAGTTCCTTCAGGCCCATCATTAGTCCATGGAAGGGGCTGTCGGATTGGAGGACGAGGTTCCTTCCACTCAGGGCAGAAGAAATTCTGATGCATACTTGAGATGGTTGGTCAAGGGCAAGGACAGGATCTTTGAGGGTGGAAGTGGCAGAGGCAAAAAGAGAGAAGTGATGGAGCCCTTTCTGTGTTCTGGGCTTCCTGTCTGCAGCTGTGTGCTCACTGTCTCACTTAATCCACTCAACAGCCTTATCAATTAGGTGTCATTAATGCCGTTTAACAGCTGAGGAGACACACCCAGAGAAGTGGAGTGATGGGTGTAAGGCTACACAGCTAGCCATTAGAAGCAGCAAGCTTCAAACCAGGTGAGTCTGGCTCTGCACCTCAAACCCCTCCCACCTTGCTGTAATCCCCAGAGACCATCTGGCTCGGCCCTCTCATTTCACAGGTGAAGAACTCAGCAGCAGAGAGAGAAGTTGCCAGAGTTACACTTGTTGTTTCCAGCACCTTGATTTCCTTTCATTTTGCCTCTTTCCAAGGTGTGACCGGCCCCTGGACAGGTTAAGAGAACACCCTTCTCGGGGGAGAAGATCCAAGATGGCCGAATAGGAACAGTTCCGGAGTGCAGTTCCCAGCGAGAACAGTGTAGAGGGTAAGTGCTCACCGCATTTCCGAACAAGTTTTCACTGCCCACAGACCAGGAGATTCCTGGGCTGAAAAGTGCCACGCGTTTTCATGTGGCGGTTTCAGCCAGCACTGTGTAGGCACACAGAAACTCACACAAGTCTGGGTTGCCTTTTTGGGGGATGCCTGGAACGCCTGGGAGACAGAACCGCCCATTTAACTGAAAGGGAGGGGACTAAGACAGGGAGCTGGCTCGGCAGGTACCACCCTCACAAAACAAGCAATCTGAAACGCTCTGGATTGAGAGTTTCACAGCAAGCGCAGCTGGACCCAAGACCATCCAGCTCAGTGGGGGGAAGGGCGTCCCCCACTACCAAGGCAGTCCCCCACTACCGAGGCAATTCACATAGTGCAGGGCAGAGCCTGCAGCAGCTCAGCAATGCCTCTGCTGGCAGACTATGACTAGACTACTCTGTGTGGGCCAGGGCATCTATAAAAAAAGGCAGCAGAATGACAGGGACTTATAAATAAAGCTGACCTTCCTAGAACAGAACACCTGGGAAAAGAGGCATTTATGAGTGCAGCTGAAGCAGACTTAAAAGTACCTGCCCAGCAGCTCTGTATGGAACAGCAGAGCTCTCAGCACAGCACTTGAGCTCCTATAAGGGACAGACTGTCTCCTCAAGTAGCTCCCCGACCCCTGTATACCTAAAGAGACACCTCATAAAGGGAAGCTCAGACCAACATCTGACAGATACCTATCTGGGATGAGGATAGCAGAGGAAGAAACATGTGGCAACCCTTGCAGTTCTGCAGCCCCTGTGGGCGATCCCCAGGCAAGCAAGGTCTGGAGTGGACCGCCAGCAGTCCTGCAGCAGAGAAGCCTGACTGTTAGCAGAAAAACTAAGAAGCAGAAAGAAATAGCTTCAACATCAACAAAAAGGACATCCACTCAGAGACCCCATCAGAAAGTCACCAACTACAAAGACCACAGGTAGATAAAACCACTAAGATGGGAAGAAACCAGTGCAAAAGGAGGAAAATACCAAAACCAGAACGCCTCTCCTCCAAGGGATCACAACTCCTCACCAGCTAGGGATCAAAGATGGATGGAGAATGATGAATTGACAGAAATAGGCCTCAGAAAGTGGGTAATAACAAACTTCTCAGAGCTAAGAGAACATGTTCTAACCCAATACAAAGAAACTAAGAGTCTAGAAAAAAGGTTAGATGAGATGTTAACTAGGCTAAACAGCCTGAAGAAGAATATAAATGACTTGATGGAGCTGAAAAACACAGCATAAGAACTTCGTGAAGCATACTCAAGTTTCAATAGCCGAATTGACCAAGCAGAAGAAAAGATATCAGAGATTGAAGATCAACTTAATGAAATAAAACAAGAAGGCAAGAATAGAGAAAAAAGAGTGAAAAGAAATGAACAAAGCCTCCAAGAAAAGTGGGATTATGTGAAAAGACCTAATCTACATTTGATAGGTGTACCTGAATGTGACGGAGAGAATGAATCCAAGCTGGAAAACACTCTTCAGGATATTATCCAGGAGAACTTCCCCAACCCAGCAAGGCAGGCCACCATTCAAGTCCAGGAAATACAGAGAACACCACAAAGATATTCCTCAAGAAGAGCAACCCCAAGGCACATAATCATCAGATTCACCAGGGTTGAAATGAAGGAGAAAATGCTAAGGGCAGCCAGAGAGAAGGGTTGGGTTACCCACAAAG
>CAUYQU010024118.1:0-16601 GCA_963574635.1 Cheracebus regulus | reverse complement strand
CCCCCCCCCCCCCCCCCCCCCCCCCCCCCCCCCCCCCCCCCCCCCCCCCCCCCCCCCCCCCCCCCCCCCCCCCCCCCCCCCCCCCCCCCCCCCCCCCCCCCCCCCCCCCCCCCCGGCCGCGCCCTACGCTCCGGGCCTGCTGATGCTCCTCCCCTCCAGGACCCCACCCTGGAACACTGGTTTACAGATCAACTTGGAGATGCCAGACTAATTAATCAGGTCCTTAGGGGCCCTTGGAGGACAGGAAAAGAGCTGGAGTTTATCCTGCCAGACTGAGAGGGGGCGCTGCTGGAAGAGGAGTGGGAGCAGGAATGTTACCCTTAGGAGAGACCTCACAGAGAAGCACTCACGGAATGCAGCCCACAAGCCCCATCTTCCTCCGCCCTTTGCTCTTCTCTAGCGGGTAAAGGAAAAAGGAGACCCTTCATTCTGCCTCTGTCCTCTCCCTGCCCCTTTATGAAAGAGCATGGGGAAGTCCCCACATAGGCCTCAGTGAATCTCTGATGACTACTCTTATAAGCCCAAAGGGCATAGGATGTTAGTTAGTAGAAAGGAAAAATGCCACCCACAGAACTTTCCAGGTAACCCCTGCCCTATTAAAATATCAGGGCTCCCACTAAGGCTGTGGGGAGCAGGGTCCTGGAACAGAGCTTAGGAGTCTCCAAGCAGCAGCAAAGAGTGGGAACGATGCTTTGGAGGCTTCTTATTTTTTTGTTTTTGAGACAGGGTCTCCCTCTCTCACCCAGGCTGGAGTGTAGTAGCACAATTATGGCTCACTGCAACCTCAACCTTCTGGACTTAAGTGATCCTCCCACCTCAGCCTCCCAAATAGCTGGGACCACGGGGGTGGGAGCGCCAGTATGCCCAGCTAATTTTTTTTTTTTTTTTTAAGAGATGAGGTTTCACTACACTGCTCGGATTGGTCTTGAACTGCTGGGCTCAAGCGATCCTTCTGCCTTGGCCTCCCAAAGTGCTGGGATTACAGGCATGAGCCATGACACCTGGCCTGGAGGCTTCTAAAGGGACTTCACGACTTCCTTTTGGGGTGTGATCATCTCTGGCAGGGCCAGAGCTTCCTCCTTCCTGTGCCACTGTTTCTCTGCCAGTGACAAGGCAAGAGTCACCGCCATCCTGAGGCTCAGAACCTCAGATTGCTGTAAATAGTTCATTGTTCAGGCTTCAGAGGGTGCCACCTCTCCCCAAGGCTCTGCACAAAACAAAGGTGTCACCCTCTCCATCCTCTGTCTCCAATGAGTGACTATTGTGTCTCTGCAGGGACATGTCCTCAGGTCTGCCTTTTTGTGTTTTTTTGCATCCCGAACATAGACCCACTGGGACACCACCCACACATGCCACCATGCCCCTCCTGCTCCAGCAGGCTCGCTCCCACTCACCCACTCACTTTCAATATTTTGTTCTCCTGAATGGGGTTAAAGTTCCCTGACAGAGCTGTCAATGGCCAAAGTCCAGGGCCACACACCCATTGGAGGCTGAGGTCTCTGTCTCATGCCAGACTGGAGGGTGCCATGTGCTGAGGCGGTGTGTACTCTGCTGAGAGAACCATTGACATGGCCCAGGTGAATGCTCCAAGAGAGACAGACAGAGAGGGGCGCAGGCAGACTTGGGGTCTTCACATCATTCTTAGCATGACCAGAGCAAGTCTGCTTCCTCCTTCACTAACGGGTAGTCAGACAAGCACGCCACACATGCAGAGCACGTTACAGTTTCCAAAGCCCTTTATTATCCAGTATTCACAACAAGCCTTTTGGTGGGTTATGATCATTGTCCCATTTAATAGGTGAGGAAACTGAGGCTCAGGGATATTGAACACAGTCATGTCAGCAAAGCTGGAATGAGAATCCGGGGCTCCTGACTCCCACCGCGGCAGCGCTTTGCTGGCTGTTTTGCTTCACGCACAGGCCTTTGTTCACTGCCTTCCCCTTTGTCAGGCATAGATTACAACCTGGCCAGGGCCAGCCAGGGCTGTGTCTCCTGAGACATGCATTGTTCAGTCCCTCTCCTGAAGGGTGCATAGGACATGTGACAGTCACTGGGCGCACACTCACATGCTGCACATAGAGCGTGCACACTACAAAGGCAGTGCCTGCATGCGCAGCAATCTGTGCCCTCCCTGGTCCACTGCACTGTTCGACTTCTCAGGCCTTACGCAGCCAGCCCAGTGACCTCCGTTGGGTGTGACAAGCAGTGACCACTGGGTGGCAGTGTGTTCTCATGCCTGGGACCAGAAAAGCTGCCAAGGGCTCAGAAACGCGGAGGGTGGGGCAGAGGTAGGAGCCCCAGCCGGCTGTCCAGGGAGGTTTCCAGACCGGATCTCCTGGAAGACTTGACAAGGCAGTCCTCTGCGCGCGCGCGCCTGTGTGTGTGTGTGTGTGTGTGTGTGTGTGTGTGTGTGTGCGCGCGCGCGCGCCAGCATATGTGCGCATCTTCAGCAGCCGGAGGGCCAAGGACGAGTGTCGAAGTGCAGCTGAGTGTAGGGTGGGGTGGACCCAAAGGACAAAAATATCAAGGAAACCAGGGCAGCCAGCGCACGGTGGGTGGAAGGTGGGTGGAAGGACAGCGGAGAGGGCTTCGGAGGCAAGGGGCAAGGGGTTTTTGGAGGGAGCTTCAGGAAAATGATTACCCAGGAGAGAGGGGGAGAGAGAGAGAGAAGGTGGGAGAAAGAGAGAGGGAGAGAGAGGGCGCGCAAGAGACCAAGAAAACAGCCAGAAACAGAAAAGGGGAAGGTGAGGGAGACTGGCTTGGGAAAGTAGGTTAGGAGGCTAGGGTGGGAGAAGGGAGCCCCCAGAGGCTGGGGAACCTTCACTTGGACAAGAAAGGGCCAGACTCAGGCGTGCTGCTAACAGGGAGTTTATTTAGACTCAGCTGCTGAGATCTGCTGGCTGCCTCAGCTCCAGGTCAGAGCTGCTCTGGCTCGGGCTCGGGCTCCCGCTCCGGCTCCGGTTCCGGCTCCGGCTCCGGTTCTTGCTCCAGCTCCTCTATCTTGCTCTGAGCCTGCGGAGGGTGAATCCCTTGCTCTAAGGCAGAAAATCTTCTTGGTCGCCACTGTGAGAAAACAGAGACATGGAGGGCGGAAGGAGATGGATGAAGAGAAAAGGATTAGGAAGTATACCGAATCCATCTATTTTTTCTCAGTCCCCCTGCCCTCCCCATCTCTCAATCCCCCTTCCAGCCTCCCCAGGCACAAACCGTCCCTGGAGTGAGAGGCTTATGAAGAAGGGGGGCCCTGAGGGCAAGTTCAGGGTCCTCTTTGGTTGCCTTCCTGAGGAAGGGGTGCCATCAGCACTCAGAGGATGGAAGAGTGGGAGCTGCTGCAGCAGGGTGGGGGGTGGCATGTCCCTGGCTCACCTGTCTTCTCCAAAGGTGAAAGCCAAAGGCTCCAGTCACCAAAAGGAGCAGAGAGAGGACACCAAGGATGAGAAGCAGCGGGAGGTGGCCTGCGTGGAGGGTGCCCGGGGCTCTCCCGGAGCGCTGGGCACCTATGGAGAAAGTACAGGATAAGGCATAGGTTCAGGGCTGGAAAGGATATTTTGTCACTCACTCAGATTTTACAGATGCAATGAGATCCAGAGAGTTTAAGTGACTTGTCCCAGGGTCATTTAGCTAACTAGTGGCAGAAACGGGTCAACCCTAGGGCAAGAGCCAGAGGTCAGGTCTCTGACAGGAAAGAAAAGTGCTGGGGTGGGGGTGCAGGGGCTCTTCTGGAAGGGGATAAAGGTCATTCCTGTGGCGTTGGGGTCCTGGCATGTTGGGGCCTCAGACCTGGGCTAGACAGCTCTGTGAGGTATACTGCTGCTCCAAGAAGCCTCTCCCCCTGGTACAGCTGGCATTGCCAGGGCTGGGAAAGGAGCTGGGCGTCCTGTGCCTCCAGCCAGGGTCCTGGGAAACTCCTCTGGGACGGCGTGTCCAGAGGGCTCCACACAAAGCGTTCTTGTCCAGATGCTGGAGTCACCTCACAAAGCAGCTTCCCCAGGGAGCCAGGTGACCCAAAGGATTTGGGAGTCACTGAAAAGAGAAGGAAGAAATCTTCTGGAGTTCTGGTGCCCTTATGTGATACCACAGGTTCAACCTCAAGTCTCAATCACCCTGCGTTCACTTGGGTTCTGACCAGGTGAGGTTGACAGATGGCATCAGGGGTCATGGCCACGTTCATCTTTTTCTTTCTATTTAATATTGTATTAAATTGTATAGAGATGGGGTTTCACCATGTTGCCCTGGCTAGTCTAGAACTCCTGGACTCAAGTGGTCCTCCCTGCCTCAGCCTCTCAAAGTGCTGGGATTACAGGCGTGAGCCACCATGCCCTGCTGGCCACATTTATCTTAACCAGGCAATGCTCTGCTCTAGTCAGCTCCCTCCCCTGCTCAAAACATTTCCAGGCTCCCTACCGCCTTCAAACTCAAACTGGTCCTGGCAGACCACCACAGAAGAAATACTATTACATATTCTTTTACATTGCTTTCCACTCAAATGCTCAGAACCCTCAGAATCAGTCAGATGAGTTGACCCCCTCCTATCTACTTCACAATTTTGCAATTTCCATGACATGGCTCCCATCAGTGTATCCTGCCTTGTGGTGCCGCCTGAATGAACATCATCCCCCTTTCTGAATGTGTTAAGAACAGGGAACTGACCCATTCACCTAGAGACACAGCATTCTTTACATTCTCAAGTTGTAAAGTGAGAGGTAGGTAGATAGGAGGAGACAAAGGGTGAAGGGCATCTGAGTAGTGTCCTGGGGAATGATTTGGTGATGCAGACACCTGAGTTTAGACCCTGAGTCTGGCACTTCCCAGCTGTGTGTCTTTGAGAAAGTCTTCAGGGGTAACAGTATCTCTCTCATTGAGCTGTCTACATAGAACAGTTGACCTGCAAGAAGACATTGGACAGAACTGGTGGACTTTGGTGACTGATGGCGAGGAGGAGGAGGCCAGGTTTCGAAGTGGGTGGATACCAGGGGATTAATAACAGGCTGAGTCAGCAAGGGGATTGGTGGGAGAAAAAGATGGGGTTCAGGTTGAGGCAGCTGAGAGGTGGTATAGTATCTAGGTAGAGGTATCCAGAAAGCAAGTGAAAACTCAGAATTGGCCTTCAGGAGATGTATTATCTATTAGCATGTTCACGTATTCGTTCAACCTCTACATATTATTAAGCACCTACTTTGGGGTGCCACTACTTAGTGGCCGAAGGTGAGTGCTGCAGACGAGGCTAACCTGTCATGGCGGATCGTTATCAACCAGTGAACACATACTTTCTGAGTATTCTTTTTGCTATATTTGTTTTGTACTGTCTTGGAAAACCCTTGCTCAGTAAATATTTGCTGACCAAGGGACGGATTTATTAACTCCTCCCAAATCCAAGCCACTTCCTGCAACTTTAACCTAAGCCCTGGCTGCAAAGTAGACAAGGATTCTAGAAATATATTCTACCTCTTTTGAATCATTCGAATTTTTTTTGTCACCTTTCCTTCTAACTTCCCAGACCCTCCCGCCAATTCAGAGCAGGGGAGTCCCATAGAGAATGGTGGAACTTTATCTTGTGACTCAAGAGGAGATTTTCAGTTTCGGTTCTTTTATTATGGGGGTGAGAAAAGTGGGGGCCGACATGGGCAGGCTCTGGAACTTGTGCCCAATGGCCTGGCTTCATGGAGTGGATTTGCCCTGTCTTTCCCCAGCCAGCCCTTCCTCTCTCTCCTTTCTCCTCTGGGAGGGGAGCTACTCCTTTCCCACCTGAGGCTGACCTGTGATGACTGCCAGTGTGACAGTGGCACTGAGCTGCCGTCCCTGCAGACTGATGTGGCAGGTGTAGGTCCCAGCCTGGGCCTGGCTCACATCCTCTAGTTGAAGGGTAAAGTTGCCATTGTCTCCAGCCACCAGGAGGTCAGGGCCTCCTCCAGGAGGAGCCCACTTGGCAGTGAGGAAAGACTGGATCCTCACACCAGGAGGCAGGCGGCAGGGCAGCTCCGCCCTGGAACCTGCTCCAGCGTACACTGTCAAGGGAGTTGGGGGCTCCAGACCTGAAGAGAAAAGAAAACCCAAAGTTAAAGCTGGGGGCTGCAATGGGGAGGGAGTGCTGGGGCTGCAAGGAAGGGAGGCAGAAGAGTACAGGAGATCTGGCTCATAAAGTGCTAAGGAGCAGAATAAGGTGATGACCTGAGGGTGGTCGGAAATCCAGCAAGTGGGCTTAGCCAGAAGGCGTGAGAAGGCTGGCAATGACTCTGGAAGGCCAAGTGGGAAGCTAGAAGGGGTGACGGCAGCTGCAAGGCTGCCACGCAATATAAAGGGGTTGAACGTGAGGCCCACAGCAATGACGTGGGCCACTGCCAAGAACCTGGTTTAGGGACTCATAAGTCAGGGGAGGTGACAAGGGGGGCAGGAAGGGGTTGTGGTCAAGTGTGAAGCAGAGTGGGTAGTTACCCAGAACAGTGAGGTTGTACACGATGGAGACATTGAAGCCATCTCTGTAGGTGAGGGTGCAGCCCCAGGGTCCAGAGTCCATGGGGCTGACTTGGGGCAGGAAGAGGAAGCTTTCGGCTAAATGGTGATGGGGGGACTCCTGTACAGGGACTCGGCCCTGGCCCCCACCCCTGAACCATTGCACAGAGGCTGGGCGGTCAGGGCGGCTGAAGGAACAATTCAAAATGACCCAGTCGGAGGTCCTGAGAGACCCTGCGGGGCTGGCAGTCACTGTGCAAGGATAAAGAACACTTGATCAGCACACCAGGAAACGGGTTCCCAACACAGCAGGACTGCCGAGCTAGAAGTTCCGGGAAACAGGGACCTGGCTTTAGACTTGTCTTCTCCTCTTCCCTATCACCCTCACCCCAGCTCAGCTCCCAGCACCTGGAGGTGCATAAACTGGGTCTTTCCCCTGTCCCCCTGTCCCCTGCCTGGAGTTTACTTGGCATAGGCCACCCTTCCTGTTCTCCCGGCCTCGATCCCCTCGAAGCCCACCCTCTGAGCTACAGATGTCTAAAATGAATCACTCTAGACCCACGCTCTCCCCCCTCCCCCTCCCTCAGGGCACTCCTGCGTGGGTGGGAGAAGGTGAGCTCGGGAGTGACACAATCTCTCCACAGGGCCCCCCATACACGTGCTTGGGGGGCGCCTTCCACTCCAGCAGGCCTCCCCACCCCCTCCCTCTACTCTTCTGAAAGCTCTAGTTCATGGCTTAGGGCGCGCAGCCTCTGCCCCAGCCCTTCCTGCCTCCAGGCGGCGGCGAATGGGGGCCCCCTTCACAGCCCCTCTCCCGTCGTCCCGCCCCACCTACTCGAGGCCTGGCCCACGCGCAGGCGGAGGCGGCAGGAGAGGGTGCGGTCCCTGAGGTGCACGGCGGCGCGGTACTCGCCGGCGTCAGCGCCGCGGGCTGGGCGCAGCCACAGCGAGAAGTCCCCGCGCTGCCGGCCGCGCTCCTCCAGCTGGACCCGGGGCTGCAGGGGCAGCCTCCCGCTGCGCAGGCCTCCGGGAGCCACGCTCAGCACGGTGTAGCGGCGGGGCCCGGGCCTCCAAGAGGAGGGCGCCTCCGGGCGAGGGCCGGGGGCCGGGGGATGGCCGGGGACGGGAGCGGGCGGGCCACTGGGCAGGAAAGAGAATGCAGTTGAGAAGCGCCGGGGGTTGGAAGCCCGGGAGGATGCAGGCAGCCACGGGATGAGGATAAGGAAACCCGCCCCCAGAGTTTTCTTGACCACCAACCGTCCCCTCACCCCCGACCCCTCTGTGGGACTGGCACCATCCCCTTCTGGAGAGAAGGAATGCAGGCGTGAGGGGCGCTGATTGCAGGACAGGGCAGGAACGGTGCGGGCGAGGGCAGGGAGACTGGGTCACTGGCTTCAAAGGGAGCGACACCTCAAGGCAGGGGAAAGAGAACTGGCATGGGTGTTGGGTTGTGAGTGCTGGATTCAGGGGTCCTGTTGCCCAAGTTTGGGGTGCATACCTGTCTGGTTGATGCTGCCAAGTGACCCCTCCTCTTCGAAGAAGGCTGAGATCCTGGAGGGGGATTGTGGGGCTGCAGGGGAGCTGGGCGGGAGCCCCCTCCTGGGCCCACACCTCCGAGACCTCAGCCCCTGGCTGAGGAGGCTTCACTAGGTGAGCAAAAGAGAGGCCAAGGGGAGGGGGCGTGAGCCGAGAGGCAGGGGGAGAGAAGGAGCCTGAGTGTTTCCCGGGAGAGAAACAGGGTGCAGGAAGAGCTTGGGTTTCCCTCTCTTCTCTGCCAAGAGAGGCTTTGGGGGTGGTAGGACTGCCCAAGAAAAGGATTAGAAGAATCCACCACAGAGCCAAGAACCGCAGGACCTCTGTGGCCACAGAGATTCCCGCGGTCCCCTCCTGTGGGGCTGGAGGTCACCCCTCCCGCCATCCCCACTTTCCACTTTACCTGAAGCCACCCACAGTGGCTGCAGAAACAGCAAGCCCAGGAACTGAGCCTCCCACATCTCTCCTATGGCCTGGGCAGCGCTGGGCCCTCCAAACGGAGGTCCGAAAAGGAAAGGGGTGTGTGGGGGGGAGGTGGGCAAAGGAGAAGTTCTGCAGAGAGGGAGGTGGAGGAAGGCGATCTAGAGGAAGACCGGGCCTTGGAGAGAGAATGACCAGAGGCCAGAAGCCAGGGAAAGCTGGGCAGATCAGGCCACCTGAGGGGAAGTGGGAGTCCCAGGGAACAGGGCAGGGCTGTGGCAGAGAGCAGACAGAGCAAGGTGGCTGTCGTGGCTGGGATGCCTTTCTGCTGGTCCCCCGGCCTTCACCCCTGTCCCCAGCCTTCCCTCCACCTTCCCCACTTCCCCTCCTCCTGGCCCGCCCCCCGCACCCCAAGGTTCACGGTTTCACTTCGCAGTGGAAAGTCTGAGGGGGTTGATTCCCAGCAGCATTACCCTCCACTTCTGTGGTGGCACTCCCCTTGTTTACTTCCTCAGTCCTGGGTCTCCCCACCTCCCCCTCGTTGCCCCTGCCCTACCTTCCAGACTGCTCCTTCTCGCAAGGACCCTCTGCCTTCAAGCACTGTTTCTCCCTGGAACTGCCCCCTGGCCCATCTCTAAGCTGCCTCCTCAGCCCCAATATTCACACTTCCTTCTTGGCAAGCTCTTTCCTTGGTGCTTCCTCTCCTCCCTCTTTCCTTTAATCTCCCAGAACTTCATGACCCTTTAGATCTGCCTTTCCACCATCAGTACAATGGCTTCTGGGAACACGGTGGACAGGAAGCTTTACTATACCCTAAAAGATGGTAGGTCTGAGTCTCAGCATGCCAGCTTTGTGGGGTGTGGAGAATAACTACATTGTATTGAGCCTTCATTATATGTTAAGCAGTGTATTGGACACTTTACTTACAGTAATTCAAGAAATCTAGTATTTTCCCCCATAGCACAGATGAGGAAACTGAGACTCAAAGAGATGGAACAATTTGCCAAGGTTAGGGAGTGTGAAAATAAAAGCTGTGAGTGTACATGCATGTATGAGGGTGTGTAGTCCTGACCTTGGATGGGTTACGGGTGTCTCCTGGGAGGAATGATGCTTTTCATGAGTCAACATCCCTACCACTCCAGCTCAGACCCCCATGCACTCAGAAGCATCTCCCAATCCAGAGGTTCCAAACTGAGGACAAGGGTCATGTGGAGATGGAAAAATGCAGAAATCTTAGAAATCTCTGAGATCAAACTCAGGGGAAACAACAGAGGCAGTGGGACTAGGGAAGACCTGAGATTGCCAAGAGTCAAACTCCTGCTCCCTAGCCCAGCCCAGGGAGAGTTGGAGGGCGAGTGAAGAAACTTACAGCCGACCTGGGAATGACATGAAGTCCAGGACTTCCCTGCTTCACTGGAAGAAGCTCGCTTCCGTGCTAGCCAGAGGGCATCTTTGATGCCTTGGCAACTCACTCCAGATCCTAGGAGGCTGAGACCCAGGACTACCGGCCCTCTCCCAGCTCAGGGGCAGGACTTCCTGTTTCTGGGCTGTTTCTCTGTGCCTGTTTCAGCACAATAGAGCTGGTAGCTTTCCACTGGGCTCAGCAGTGTCTAGGTCTTGTGTGGGTTAGCAGGGAAGTGTGTATTGCTGGGGAGGAGCATCCCTGAGAATCCAAAACAGGACATAAGTCAGCTCTCAGAAGAGCTGGGCTCCAGGCCACCCCTCGAGGGCTGATCTTGTCTTCTTGAGTTGTGGGTGGTGGGAGTGTGCTGCTGCTTTTGTATCAAAGGGAAGTGTCCTGGCACAATGTGAGGTCAGCCACCCTCCTCCCTCTCTACCCTTCCAGCGCACTGAATGGATCCCCGGGAAAGCAGGAGACAGGTTAAAAACAGAAGCGCGACCATTTCTTTATTAAATTATACAAAAAAGGGAGGGGAGGGGGGCAGCTGTGGGGCTCGGCCCCAACCCTGGCCCCACCCCGGCCTGGCGCTGTCTGAGAAGAGGGGATCTGAGGGAGATCCAGGGGTCAGGCAGGATAGGGATGGGCAGGCCATGAGGCTGGGGGATGCAGAGGTTAGGTGAGAGAGGCTACCAGAGGAAGGACAGGGCTGGAAGGGGAGGGAGAAAGAGCAAAGAGAGAGAGGAGCAATTGGGAACCAGCTGGGGAGCTCAGATGGAGCAGGTCAGGAGGTGGAACAATGGCAGAGTGAGGGTGGAGGGGGCAGTGTCTGTGAGGCGGAAATGAGAAGGCTGGGGAGAAAGAAGAGGGTGGCAGCTCTGGTGCAGGGCCCAGAGCAGGGAGCCAGGTGAAGAGTGGCTGGACTTGTCTGCCCCCACCCCCAACTCCAGGCCCAAAAAGGCCTCCCACCCCCAGCCTGTTGGCAGGGGCTCACGCCGATGCCCCATTTTCTGTCTTCTGCCGCTTGGGATCCGCTTCATCCTGTGGAGAGGGAGAGAATGGGGGAGCTGTAAAATGGGACGGGGGGACCTCCCTGTCCCGGTCCTGTTCCAGCCCCCACCCCTGCCGCACAGGGACCTGGGTCCAAATCCAAAGGGCGCATCCCTGACAGCCCCTCAGGCCCGGCAACCCAGCCCAAACCTCCTCTTCAGCAGCTCTCTTCAGCGCGGGCCCTTCGTCATCCTCTTCTTCTTCTTCCTCATCTGAGGAGCCAGAAATGGGTCATTGGGGAAGGGCAGGAAGCTCCGGCAGAGACCCCCTGTGGTCGCCCTCAGCCCTGCCTCAGGTCTTCAAACCCACCCTGACTCTGCTCCTTTGAGCCTGGACTTTGCCGGCCTGGCCTCCCCTGCCCCTCCCCACCTTCTTCTTCCCCTTCATCTTCCTCCTCTCCATCCTCAGCAGTTTCTTCTTCTTCCTCCTCAGCCCCGTTCTCCTCCTCCTGTGGGGACCAGGAGAGGGAGCAACCTCAGGCTGGCTTCGTGCCTCGCCCACCACCACCACCACCAATGGGACGGGGCACTGGGTGGTAAAAGGACTTGGGAGGGGCCACAAGGTGGGGCAGCAAAGATGGGAGGGCTGGGGCGAAGGGCAGGACCCAGCAGCCTCAGAAGGAAAGTGGAGGAAGGATGAGATGATTGGGAGGGAAGATGGTGGGGCAGGTGCGCTCCTCCCCCACCCCTCCACACCTCCACCACTTCTTTCTTTCGCTCTTTCCGGCTTGCCTTCTCCTCCACCTTCTCCTTCTTCTCCTTCAGGTCCTGAAAGGGAGAAAGAGGTCACCTTTCTCACCGCAAATGGCTTGCAGCCCCCAAGTCCCTGCAGCCCCAGTTCTCCCTCTGCACTGAGCTTAGAGGTGTGTGAAATGAAGAAGGTGGACACAGCTTAGAGACAGACAGGGGCCCCAGGGTCCTTACATTAGGGCCACCAAAAGGTTGAGACCAAACACCTCCTTCCCGAAGACCCAAGGTGGGCTGGGAAAGGGATGAAGGGGGAGCAGGCAACCAGGGTAATGATCCCCACCCCCATCAAGTTCTCCCAAACCTCACTGGCTGAAGAGTTCAGCTCAGCAAAGCAAATCCTCTCCATCTGCTTGCAGCCTCAGTGCCCCACCCCCTCCCGTGTCCCTCCGCCTCCTTTGCCTGCTCCCCCGACTGCCGGCCCAGCTCTGCCTTTTGTCTACCTCTGGGGCCTTTTCCTGAGGACTCTCTCCAGGGCATCCCTCCCAGCTTCCCCTTCAGCTTCTAAGGTCTTTGTTTCTCTCGGTCTGTGTCTCCCTAATCCTCAGGCCCCTACTTGGCCAAACACTACTGGAGACTGAGAGCACCTTAGCACATTCCCAGCACCCCTCCCACCTTCTGCCCTCCCCACCCCAAAACAGTTCAAGTAGTTCCCTCCTCCCTGCCTCCCACGGTGTGCGCCTGGGTGTAGTGGAAGAGTGGAGGTAGCCATTTCCAGTGGAAGTGTAGGTGAAGTAGGAGAGAAAACAAGGAAGGGAAGAGTAGCAGGCGTGGGAGACACAGAGAGAGCAACAACAAGGTCTGTGACTGGGGTGGGACAGGAATGGAGAAGAGGGAGGGACCTGTCTCATAGACCCTCCCACCAGCCAGCCCCTCTCCTTCACCCCAAGATCCTAGCAGGCATAGGTTGATGTCCCTTTCTGATAGGGCAGCGGGAGATGCCCATGTGAGTCCCTTCTGGACACTACACTAGACTCCCAATTCAGATTCCAGTCCTCTCCCCACCCACTTCTTGGCAGGCACAGTGTAACACGGTAGGTGTCCTTGTGTGATCTGATCTGGTGTTGGTATGCCATGCTGTGTATCTGATTCCATGTGAATGAAAGTCTCCTGTGTGAGTGGATCACCCTGGGAGAGGGGGTCCTTTCTGGAACAGGATAGGGGATAGGAGAGGGGCTTGGTGCAGAACGGTTGGCCTAGGGGGCAGGCAATTCCCTTTTCCCTTTAAGGGTAGCTCAGAACTCTTCACTCACTCCAGCGAGGTTGCCCTTCCACCCCGCCATGAGGTCTTCATTTCTGTGCCACAAGGTCAGTATGGCATTTCCACCACCTAGTGGGCTTTTCCCTACATCTTGGGCCAGGAGAGCAAGGAGCTGGTCAACTTCTCTCGGGGCCCCAGCACCAAGTCAGTATGGCTCTGGCCTGACTTTCCCATCTGGGCTGATGGAGGGAGGGAGGGAGAATACCAGAGACCAAAGTTCAAGGGGCCGGGCCCTCTCCTCCCCTGTTCTGTCCTTCTGGTCACTGTCCTTCCATGATCCCTTTTCCAGAATATGTGACCTGGACCCCAGGTCTTCTGCTAAGCGGCCCTCTGGCCTCATTAACTCAACACAGGCACACACACTGACACCCGCCGACAGCGATGCACAGACACAGCTAGAGAGGAGCACCCACGCGATGGGAGACACATGGCCCAGCGTTGGGCCATTCTGGTACACACTCTTGAGACAGCACGGGAGCACAGCAGAACCACTCAGCACTCACAAAGCGACAACATGGCTCCAGAACATCTACGTCTCCACATGCACACATGTAACTGACACGGGCGGTCCCACACACTCGCTGGATTTCAGACATACAAAGACACCTACTCAGTGAAGTCACATGCCACTGCACAGCCCGCCGGAGGGCCACACGGGCGCACCTTGGCAGATAGCACACATAGCCCCTCTCCCACCGCCGTTAATCCCACTGGCTCCCCGTTTCACTTTGCAGGCCTCAGTGTGAGGGCTCCTCAGCAACTCCCCCCCACCCCCATACACACACAAGATAGGACTCCCAGCCCCCAAACCCCGGCCGAGTTAATTTCCCAAAGCGACACTCTGCATGTTCCCTGGGGAAATTAGAGGAAGGCTGGAAGAGAGGCAAGGGCGAACGGATAGGGCCAGGGAAGAGCGCTGATGAAGGCTCGACGCAATGCCATGCAATCCCCAGCCTCGGCTTTTTCGAAGGGTATTCCTGTCCCGCTTCTAATTTTTAGGAATTCGAGATCCTTTCAGTGTGTATGTGGGAAGGGGATGATGAAGAGAAAAGAAAGCTAAAAGCCAGCGGAGGAGAAGGAATGAGAAAAGAGGCGGCCGCCGTCCAGGGAGAAAAGCGAGCGACGGTCGGGCCTCGGGGAGGGGCCGGGAGGAGCAGCCTCCAGGGAGAGCCCTGTTTACACTTGAGGATCTCAAACCGCTTAGCGAGGAAAGGTGAGGTCAGGCGGCAAGGAGAGACGGGGCAGCGGGGCGCAGGGAGGGGGCGCGGCAAACTGAGACTCGGGGCGCTCGGACGAGAAGCCGGACGGGATCCGGCGGGCGGGCGAGGTGGGGCCGGAGAGGGGTGGGGACGGCTGCGGGGGCCGGCGCGACCCGAGCGGCGAGGCCGGGCGCCGCGGCGCCGTGCGCGCAGGGCAGCTAGAGGGCGCTGGCGCTAGCCGCGCGGAGCGGGGTAAGCAGCGCCGCGCCGGGCCGGGGAGCGGTGGGAGGACGCAATTGGGGTCCGCTAGGACCCGGGCGCGAGGGCCGCGCGGGGCCGTCGGGGGCGGCCTGGGGCGGAGGACCGCGCCGGGCCCCAGGGCCGCACGGGGTCCGGGCCGCCGCTGCCCCCGCCCGTACCTTGGCGCTCAACTCGGCCGCTGCCTCCACGCTTTTCTCCGACATGGTGCCGGGGCCGGGGCCGGGGCTGGCGGGGAGCCGGGGTCCCGGGGCCGAGACGGAGGGGCCCTGGACGGCGGAGGGTGGCCGCGGCCGGAACCTGGCGCGGTGGCGGCGGCGACAGCGGCAGCGGCGGCCGCTCGGCAAGCTGGGTCTCTGGAAGAGGCGGCAGAGGCGCGCGGGGTGGGGCGGGGGTGGGTCTGGAGCGGAGACCCGCAGGGCTGCGGCCGTCCGGAGGGCGGGCGGAAGGGCGGTGCAGGCGGTGGCCGGCGCGCTCGGCCGCGGTCGCTCGGTCCCAGGCTTGCCGCCCCCGCACCCGCAGAGCTGCCGCCGACCAGCCGCTGCCGCCCCCGAGAAGGGAACCCGCTTATAAGGCGGCGCTGCCCGACGGGAGGGGCTTCCCAGGGGTGGGGCAGGCGGGAGCGGGGAGGAGAGGAGAGGGGAGGAGGATGAAAGAGGAGGTTGGAGAGGTGGGGATAGGAGGATGAAAGCGAGGGGAGGGAGAGCGAGAGAGTTGGGAGGGAGGACGAGACCAGGAGGGGGAAATGGAGAGACTGACGGCCGCGGAGAAAGAGTGGAGCGAGGAGGTGGAAAGGGGTGGGGTTCCTGCGGGGAGGCACCTCTCCAAATCCCAACCTACTGCCTGCGAATGTAGAGTCTGGCTTTTGGGGGCGGACTGGAGAGGTGGCCAGAATCCTACTGACCCCGAAAAAAGCCCTGGGATTTTGCCAAGGGGGGGGGGGTGAGGGGAGCAGATGGGAAGACAGGGCAGGTATTTGAGAAACCAAAAGCTTAAGATGAAGAGGGTTTGGGCGCTCCTTTCACACCACGCCTGATTTCCCTCTCTCATCCTCCATCCACATTCTCTGGGTGGCCTTGAGGAGGGATGCGAGGGCGGAAAGGGCGGCCCAGCCTTCTCTCCCGCCGGATTGACACTTGTGACCCTTGCCGGGTGCCTCCCTTCCTGGCCCCGTGCTGTGAGGTTGGGGGGGAGTCATGCCCCCTGGTCTCCTTTGCTCTCTTCCACCTCTCCCCTACCTTCTACTAGACTCTCTTATTCGTCTGTCTCACCTCACTTTTATTCGCCTGGTCCTTCTATTTGTCTTCATCCGTTCTCCGTCGTTTGTACCCAGACCCCTCCCTCACAACCAATTATAACTCGTGTCGCTCCCATCCTTCTCTCACCTCTTCTTCACCGCTCCCTGACCCTCTTCTGCCCTTTCACGTCTGGTCCCTTTCTTTCCCAGACAACCCTGCTCTTGTCTTATCTGAGTCAGGCACCTGGCCCTCTATTCTTGGCTGGCTTTCCTCAACTCTTTCTGTCCTCATTTTTTACATTTTCCGTCCCTTAGCTTTTCTCATTCCTCTGCTGCCATCTTCCCTAGCCTTTCTGGGTTATACTTGTCTCCTTTGCAAATATAATACAGGTCCAGGTCTGGAGTTCCAGCCCCACCCTATTCCAGACGTCCTCAGCTCCTCGCCCTCCATCTCGGTATCTTTGAGTCATTTTGAAAAGCTTGGGATTTCAGAAGGGAACAGGGGCTGGGTTGTGTATTAAAGGTCAGGAGAAGGTAGATGGAGTGGAAGGCTGGGGTTTGGAAAAAGACCTTTGGTGTGCGTGCACTCCCATATTTGTCTGTCATTATCATTATTCCTCATCTTTTTAAATTTTCATTTTATTAATAAAAAAAGTTGATGATCATTATTTTGTGTTTGTGTGCTTAAATACACCATGTTTTGGTCCCTTGGTGTACACGCCTTCCAGTTTCTCTTTCTGACTTTTCTATCAATATTTCAGTCTCGGTGTCTTCCAAAATCTTGGGGCCCCACCCAGGATTTTTCCTTGACGGACCCATCTTTTCTGAGATCTTTCCATGTCCCTCTCTCGCTCTGTTTCTCGGACTCACTGGCTGGTGTCTTCAGCGGTCTCTCACCGTCTCCATCTCTGTACCCCTCTTGCTTCATTTATCTCCCTCTCCTCGAGCCTTTGCTACCGGGGGGGGGGGGGGGGGGGGGGGGGGGGGGGGGGGGGGGGGGCGGGGGGGGGGGGGCGGGGGGGCGGGGGGGGGGGGGGGGGGGGGGGGG
>CAUYQU010024116.1:0-108920 GCA_963574635.1 Cheracebus regulus | reverse complement strand
TTTTAAATCCAATCAACCAAAAAATTTTTTTAAATTAAACGTTATTTGGGTGTTTTTTCTGTTTTTAATTTTTTTAAAATTTTGAATAAATTTAAACAACAACCCCCCCCCCCCCCCCCCCCCCCCCCCCCCCCCCCCCGCCACTTTAAAACATGTTTGCAAAAGGAAGAGAAGAAAAATCTCTAAGGGTTATTTTTGTTCTTTAATTTTCTTCCTTCCACCCCACTTTCTTCCCTTTGCTAGTGCTTTCTACAGTGTTAGTATTTTATTTTCTTGTGTGCACTAATCGGCCAAAGCATTAATGAAACTGTAGAGATATGTGTTCTTCCTGGAAAAGAGTAAGCACTTTATGTGTAAACCACTCTGGCTCCTTTTCAATCACCCTGTTAATGGGTGGCTAATTGTCAAAAGATGTGACCAGACTGAGATGACCCAGGAGTGTGTTTAGGTGGGAGGCAACAGGGAAAGTACAGAAGCAGCTTCTTAATTTGGACCCTGCAAACAAAAGGAAACATCAGATCTGACCTCGCTGCTGGAGTGTTAATGGCTTTCTCCCCGTCTCTCCGCTGCCACTTAGCATCTTTTGTGCCCCACCCTGGGAAGCTTCCCGGCAGAAGTGTGCATTAGCAGAACTCTACAGTTACAAAATGCTGCTTACTACAGACAAGGAAAAAAAACCTTGAGAGTGATTAAATGTTTTTTGGACAAACACATCTATAGCCATAAAAGTGCCATTTTTATTTCAGGCAGGCCTCTCAGTGATGTCCCTGCTGTGGTCACCAGCACAAAGGAGTGTTGTACCTACAGTGTCATGGGAGCCCTTCAAAGAAAATGTAAGCACTGTCTTTTTTTTTTTTTAATAGGAAAGTTGGCCCCCACATATAAATGTGGGGAACCAAAACTGCATTCATTTAGGCCAAGGTCATTACTGAGGAAAAAGCAGACAGAATTTTGGCATAGTATCAAGTATTTTCAATAATTCAACCATTTGTAAAAAGAATACTGCTTGTTCTGAAATATAAATGAGGGTGAGCAGTAGAAATGAGAAATCCAAGCTGGGGACCAGAGAAACCTAAGCTAAGGACTCTAACAGATATGATAAACGTGGCAAGTACAAAGATGTTCATAGAAGTGTTAAAAATTGGAAATAACCTAGTATCTAGCAATAGTGAATTTAAAAAGATAAACTGTGGCATATACATATTATGAAGTTATCAAAGACAATAGTTTTAGAAAAGAGAAATCACACAAAAGATATAGAAAAAACTTTATAGATTTAAGTAAAATAATAATTAAGTTATAGCTATGGAAAAATTCATCCTCAGGAAAATACACCAAAATGTTTCGGTTGTGTTAGGACAGCAGCATTATGGGTGTAATACGTTTTCTCTTTTATTCCAATTGGTAGAGAATTGGATATTTTACTGATTTAGAAACAAGCACAAGAAACAAACAAAAAGTAGGCAGAAATAAGCCCTGACAAGCCCTTTTTGTTACGTGAGAACATCATTCAAAAAGAAAGTGTACAATTTTTTCCCAGATTTTTATTAGAAATTAACATACCAGTTCTCCAATATGTAGGTGGTAAATTGGGAATAAAAAGACCCCAGAGGCTCTTTGTAGCCCAAAGAAGGTAGTCTGCTCCCAACAGCAATGTCCCAGCTCCTTTTCCCACTCACCTTCAAAACATCATTTGCCTGTGTGCTGCAACTTCCACAGAGAATGTGACATAGAATTTGGAGACCCTAGTGAATGCCTGATGTTCAGCGACATCAAAAACATCTAGACTCAAAGCAAAAAAATAGTTGGTTTTTCTCCCTTTATTTCATAACCTTTTCCCCAGCAAACCTACTTTCTCTTGTACACTGGATATATGGATAGTTCATCTGCAGGTTTATTTCTCATTAGCCTTCTCTTTTTTTTGAAGACCAAGAGTTATCCAAGGCATACATATCCCAGCTCATAGTCCCAAACTGAAAGGTTTATCAGGTCAGGATGTAAGTTCCACATCAGAAAAATGCCACATCTGAACTGGGGAAACCTGTGGCTGCTGGCCCACTTAGCACTGTGGCTGGAGAGGCTCTCAGCCCTCTAGACAGCAGCATGGACCGTGTGTTGGAAATTATCAAACTCAGTGGCTTATTGGAGTGGAATGGTAGGAAGAGGGGTGTTCAAAGAACACTTCCTGTCAGTTAGTAAAAGCACATCAATAAAAATAAATCAATGACCACTTGTTTTCTAGGAATCTGCTTCATATTCAGCAAAGACTCCCATTATGCTGCATTTCTGATAGACTAGCATAGAAAAGATGTGGTTTCAGCTAGAATGAAGTATCTTGAATAAAAGCATTACTCTGTAATCAGAACCTCCACTATGGACTAAAATGTATGGACCAAGATAAACTAAAATACAAAATTTAAAAATAAGAGATAACTCACAATAGACATTTGCAAAGCAGATGAATGATACACGGATAGGGAAAAAGTTTTGGAATAAAAAATTAGAACAAAAAAGTTTAGTGAAAAAGTGGCTTTTGAGAGAAGAGAACGATGTTCTTTAATACATGCCATAAATAAAAATGTTCTGTGGTTTATTGAGAAGTGGATTGTGAACAAGTTATATTGAGTTGGAGAACTTGAGTTTGATTCTTCACCTATGCCTTGACCTGTGTTGCTTTGAGTAAGTTTTCCCCTCTTTGAGCCTTGGCTTTAACAGTAATAAAACCAAATACTGAATCAGATCAGACACACATCCCACCTCTCATTTCTGCTGCTCTTGTAACAGACATGGCTAATTAATGGTGGCCCTTACCTGAGGAGCCTGGCTGTAGGCTCCGAATCCTTCATTTGACCATGTTCCTGGTAGCCATTATTAATCGATAAGTTTACATATAGATAAAATTTTTTCATTACAGTCCAAAATGAGTTCCTAGGTTTCTGACCCTCGCTGACCCTAGAAGCCCTTTTCCAACCCTCAGTAGAACAGAATTAACATGTTTTCCACTAGCTTTGTGAACACCCAACTCCAGCGACATTCCATAGACTCGAGATCAACTTTCCTCCAAATGTACATCCAAGACGTTCTGTATTTCGGGAGTTACTGTGCCCAAAGTACCAGCTTATCCAAATGCTTTCTTTATTAGTAGCCAATTTGTACAAATGGCAGGTAGCAAACATTTTTCTGGCTGGTGTGAGAGACCTGGCAATCTCCACCACAACCATCTATAAACCACAGTTAAGAGGGCATGCATTATCAATTCTTTATTTCATTAGTTCATAATTTTAGTAGTTGTCATACAACTGTATATGTAATTTTATTTTATTCTCAAGTCCATAATAAAATAGAACAATATTGACCTCTTCCATAGATCCAACGAGCCTATGTTCCAGAATGCAATTGAACTGTTGCATTCTATGATAAAGCTATGAAAACACATACCACATCCCTTCTCCAAAACTTGAAGTAGCTCCACTGTTTCTTCAGCTTCAGACTCATTGCCTTGTGCTTTACAGCCCATTATTAGTTGGATTTGTCGCATGCTGTCATGTGTCGTTATTGTTACTTCATTGGAGAGACCTGTCTGCTGTCCCTTTGTCCCTGGTCCAGGATGAGGGTGAGAAGACAAGGGTGAAGTCAGAAGAGGCATACTGTAGAGCCCATTGTTGTGTGTCTCCTTAAATGCTGTACCCTATGTGACTCACTTGCCTTATTCTAGCTTTGGCCTTTCCTTGTACCATAAACTAAATGTAACAAAAACCTATTCATATGTATGCTCTGATTGTATCCTCTCAGCCCTCAGAAAAGCCAATGTTGTTATTTTTCCCATTCTACAGAATGAGAAAAATCAAAAAATCTTCAGAAAAATTAAAATGTTAGGGCGCATCGGAGTTAAAACTAAATATCAGTTCTTCTGAGTCTGAGTGGTATTTCCAATACATGAATCTATAACCCTTTTTTATGTGCTCCGTGGCAAGGCATGCCTTTTTCTTCCTCCAAAATCCACATTTTAACTAAACTTCTCAGTTGTAATTATTTGATTTATTCCAAGTTTTCTCCATATTCATATGTTAGTCCTCATTTGTTTTACAAGTGTTTATTATGTGTTGTTATCTCTTACTTTTTCTTTTTTGGGTTCTGTTTCCTTAATAGATGGGATACACCTTGAGGTGAGATAAACAATAAAAAAAATTATGCTGTTACGAAGCCTAAACTTGTCAGAGGACTTTGTGAAGGATTGAGAGGTTTGTGTTGTAACCAACTTTCATAGATGAGGAAATTTAATGACAAGGAATAAAGATGATGGCTGCATTTACTGGGGACCTCAATGTTGAAAGAACTATGCTAAGCAGTTAGCATGCAACATCTCCATGAATTTCATAACAACCCAATGAGGTAGTTATTATTCACACATTAAAGATTAGAATATTGAAGATTTAGGAAATACAGAAAATTGCATACAGTAGTTGTAGCACTTTTAAATGTTAGGGCCAGAAATCAAACTCAGGTCTGACTCCAAAACCCATGCCTTTGAGTGATTAGGCCAGAGCCACAGAACCTGGTGAGGGATCAAGTTGGAACCTGGGCCTGATAATCCTGATTTCAGTCTAGTTCCCTTTTTATTGTCTTAATACACTCTCACTTTCACAAAATAGTAAACCATTTAATAAATGGTTTTAAATTAAGTGAAATTAGAATAATTTTAGTCCATGTTTGCTTTAGTCACTTAGATGTCTCCTTATTTGGAATTAAAGCCTAAATAAAGATATTACCAAGTTCCAAACCTGCTGCTTGGTATTTAATATAGATGTGGTGTCTTTAGAGCATATGATATAAACATGCTCTAAAGATGGCTTAGTAGAATGTAGTATTCATGTGTGTGCCTTGCATATGGGGAAGCATAGCAAGGCTTGTGATAATTAAGAACTAGTGGATCCCAGGGGTAAAAGGGGGCGGTGGGTTTTGGGAGAAGTATAGGACAGGGATGGCAAATAAGCAGCATGGCTAATTTATCCCAGGCTTCTTTCCCTTGGGGCTCTACAGTGGCTCCTGATCCATTTCAGCACGGAATTCCAGGCAGCCTCTGCCCGTTGACCAGGGCTGGCTCTAGAGAAGAAAGCTATTCGGCATCCTCAGTAGAGTGAGAGGTTCATAGGTTATGGAGTCGAAGAGATGTTAGTTCTGAACCCTGCTTTTTCCACTTATTAGCTGAGCAGCCCTAAGCAAGTTACTTAACCTTACAGATCTTCAGTTCAGTTGCATTATCATCCAGAAAAAAAATAATATAGAAGACTCCGATGTCCCCCACCTGTTTATTTGATTGTGAATTTAAGCAGGATAGTTCTGACATTTCACTTTTTTTTTCTTTTTAAATATGTGATGTCATCAGTTCATGGGATTTGGAGTCAGCCATACAGACCTGGGTTTGAGCTGCAATTCTGTCACTTTGTAACCAAGAGCAGATTGCTTAACTGCTTGGTTCAGTCACCTCCTCTGTGAAGAGAGAATATTACCTCTACCACAGACTATTGTGAGGCTGGAAAAAAGAAACATATGACAAAGTACATAAGCTGTCATTTACTTGATAAATATTGTAATCATTCCTGCAAGGCCGGTGGCTAAGAGGCACCTACGTCCATTCCATTGGAAGGAGACATTTGGCCATGACACTGCACTTTGAGCTTGTCCTATTTAGCAGAGCCATTATGCTAACTGCTGTTTACTTAACTGATGAAGTTACCCAGTTTTTGTCCTTGGCTACTTGCTAGCCCTTGTGCAATAGCTCCTGATTGGAGGCTGGATCCCTGCCGATCATGAAACTTGGTCACAGCAGAAGTGGTTAGTTCTGTCTCCCTTTGGTGCCTCAGTGTTAAAAACTGTCAAGTAGAAAGAAACTGAAGGGACTTGGGTCAGAGTTGGGGACTATCAGAACTCCTGTACTACCTGATCTTTCACATCATATTCAATAATTATTGATTACCTACCATATGCCAACTTCCTAGGGCATAAACATGACATGACCTCTGTCTCAGGGAGCTCAGAGCCAGGTGATGTCAAGAGAACAATTTTTCACTTAGAAAAACAATTACCCAAAAACTAAGCTGGGTATGCTAGAGATTCCTTGAAGAAATATATGTAGGTGTGTATATGCCAAGTTCAAGGAAAATACAAATGTGTTTACTCAAAAGATGCCTTTGAACTTGAAAGAGAATGCATCTTCTTAAAAAGTAAGTAAGACTAAACAAGGACATATGCAGACTTTTGATATGCATGTGCATAACCTTTATTAAACGAATATAAAAATTGAAAGTAAAAATTTTTCTCATATATATATATATATATACACACACACATATATTAGAGTTTAAGGAACTTTCACAAACCAGACACACTTAGGCAACCAATACCTGGATTAAGAAACAAAACATTATGTATATCTTCCAAATCCCTCCATCACATCCCTTCTAGTTACTGCTCCTAAGGGCAACCAACATCTTGTATTTTATTAGCATAAAATAAATCTGTATTTTGTGTAAGTAGCCTCAAACAGTAGGCAGTTTTAAAGCTATTTCTCAATTTCATTTCAGTTTATTTTTTGATGCTTTGTTCATTTAACTAAACCAGTGAAGTTTGCTCCACTGTGAAGCGCTTGCTTTAAATGGAGGATTCTCAAGCTTGTGTAAAAATCGCTGACTCTTTCCGCACAGGACAATGCCTTTGTACCTGGATGTCCTGATCTTGGAGGTTACACTTCAGAATGTGAACTCATTCATTACAAAATGCTTTATTTGATTGAAGGCCAGGTACTTGCTTCCCAGCAACACAGCTTAAGTAAATGCCCAACTCAGACAGTCAACATTACTGTCTCAAAAATCTTTCATTCTGACATATTATCACACATTTGTCATTAGGGAACTACATACTCACATATGTCCATAAATATTTGGTCTTAGTAGACCCAGGTTGACCTGCTTGAGAAACAGCAGGAAAAATATATCTTATCTCTGTCCTTGGACAACGTACAATTAAATGAAGGGAAAGTTTGAATGTGGCCTCTGAGGAACTTTGTTTCCCTGAAAACAAAATCATTTTGCTCTAGTCAATCAATAACTTTACATGGTAAATGTGAGTCTTACGCTCAGAAAGAGGTTATCGGCCATAACATTTCTTAACACTTTCATAATGTTATCAGGAATTAAAAAGTAACATTTATCAAATATTTACAAGTTGCTTGGGACACAGCACTGTGTAAACGTATGAATCTGATAATGTCCAAGCTGCATTTAAAACAGATGCAGAAAAATCTCAAAAATGTTTGCTTTTCAATGATGCATTCTCCATCATGTAAAAATTTAACTATTGAGATGCTCTAGTGACACGTGGGTTGGGTCACACAAGGAGGAATGTATCTCATGTGAAAGGTCAACATCAACACAGATGAAAGAGATTGCATTAGGCGGGTTATGCCACTCAAGGAAGGACACACATTTTCTAAATGAACATTGAAAAAAACTATTATATAATGGAAAATGTGAGACAAGTATTATTTACTTCAGTTGATTACATATGAAAGGTGTGTACTAAAGCACACACAAAAGCAGTAGTTCCCTCTTCTTGCTGTCAACTCCATTCTCCTTTTGTTGTCAGTGGTGGCACTTCTCCAGGTTCTACAGGGGCAGAGATTCACTTATCTTTCTCCTTCCACAGTCCTCTGGGCACTTTGCCTCTCTGTAGGGCTTATCCAGTCAAGAGCACCCATAGCTACCTTCATCATAGTAGATCCTGTATTCTATTAATTATAGAAGATCAAGAAAAAGAAAGATGGGGAGGAAGAGAGGGAGAAGGAAAGCATAAAGTGATAGGTGACAATCTTAAAGAAGAAAAAAGAGGGCATTAGCTGAAAAAGGAAGCCATTCAGCCCTAACACCCCAGTCTCCATATTTTCCCTTTATCTGGTGAATTTTAATGGGTCAACAGACTGCTGCTCCATTCTAACCTGGCCTCTACATGCTGCTGTCTTCCCTGTCCTTCCCTTCTGGGCCACATGTGAGGGCCAGGTCTTAGACAAAACTGGAAAGTGGCTAGAGTGGTCTGAGGGGCCTAGAACAATGGAATAGCACTTTCCCATAAAGAAAATGTGTTAAAGTAGATTTTGTTGGTAGGGCGTTCATTTGCTTGTTTCTAGAATTGAAAGTTTTATGTAAATATATATTTGACAAAAAATTTCACTTTCAATTTTCATATACATTTAATAAAGGTTATTGCTAATTTCTTAGCCCTTAAATCTGAGAACTCTGTTTAATTTTACATTCATGGTGGATGGCTGCTGCCATTTCAAGGCTGCAAGGGTAATTGGTAATGAGGCCCAGATGCCCTGACAGAAAGAGAACAAAAAATATTTCCTCTTAAAAGATAATATGGAAATATTTTTACTAAACATGAGAAGAGGAATTGAGGGGTAAAGAGACCTGGATCTTAAATCTCGTAACACACTGGGCGTCTATAGAACAGGTGTTGTATGTACTTTTGTTTTCTTTTAATTTTAGCATTGTGCTGCATGTTAAATATTGCACATTGTAAAAGGTATTTATTTTTATTATGACAAATTAATAAAGTGAAGACTATCTTAAGCTTTTAAAATAAGGCTATACAATATAAGTCAGTTACTACCTTATTAAATCAGAGTGATAATGGATATTCACCCTGTATAAATGTGGGTGTGAAAAAGGAGAGCCCTGTAACTAATTGACTCCCTGCCCCAGGCACCCAAATGTCTTTCTGCAACACTGGATTTGTCCCTCCAGGATGCTACTGCCAAAATGATCAACACAAGGTTCCAAAATAACAATTTATTCTGCCCAAAGGACATTGTGCCCTCAGTCTCCTGGCCAGATGAATTGGCACAATTATATCCTTCTCTCTTGCTTTCCCCCTCAGGATATCCTAGGTGTCAGAGCTTTACATGCTGTGATGATCCAGAGAAAAAAATCTGCTAAGAGAGAAGACAGTGCTACAAGCGTCTTCTTAGATTCTTAGGTCCAAACTGATGGAGTGAAACGCAAATCCTCCATTGGTTTGTTTCCTTCAAAACTTTGCTGCCCCTCAGGCACATCCACAGATCAAGTAGAGGGCTAAATCCTTTCCTGACTCTTGACATAAATATATCGGTGTTAACAAACAATGACCCCAAATGAGCCAATTTCAAGTCTTTTCCACCTGCCCCCTGTCCCCCCAGCAAGAATTAGTGACTTAAAGATCATGGTGCAAATGCCACTTTCATCTGCTGAACTGTATTTGTCCCTCTGAAGCAATCTACTACAGAAGAAAATAGACACTCGTTTCTGCTTCAGGAAATAAAACTGTTCGACATGGTTTCATGATGATCACTTCTTATTTGTTTTGCTTCTTTTGCCTTAAAACTCTCTTCTCTCAGTACTTTCCTTTTCACAGAGCTGGCTTTCAGAAAAGTTCTTTTTATTCATTCTTCTTTCTGACTCAGAGGCACTGAGCTCTGTATGAACAAACACGAACAAACCCTTTCATCAGGAAACCCCACAGTTCACCCTGGGGATGTGCAGGAGCAGGTGTATATCTGCTTCAAAAGCTGTTCTCAATGTAAATTAGCTCAAGGTAGGGCTCTTAGCAAGAGGCTGAGGAGGTGAAAGAGGAAGGTGGCAATTTATGTAGACAGAGTCGGCTCTAAGAAACAGTGCCTGTGTGTGGTGTAGGATGAGGGACTCTAGCTCACACACCCGGCACTTAACCAGGACTTCTGACCATCAAAAGCTTCATCCTAGGGAGTTATTTACCACTAGCATTGAACTGCCTTTGAAAAAGATAATGTGGGGTAAGGGATAGAGAGGAAAAAAGGGCAGGGAAGATCTTTCCCAATGAACAGGAAAAGAAGAAGCATTTACATAAGAAGTCCTCAGTGGTTCTTTAAGACTAAAATCTTGCTTACAACATTTTGCAGCAAAACATGTTAAAGAAAATTTAAGGGAGGTCATTCCTTGGTCGGAGCTCCTTCATTAGGCCCCAACAAACAACCCAAAATGGAATCACTCATGTCAAAGTTCCACATCATCAAACTGAAAACTAAATTGTTCACCTGTAAGATCGGACCTTCCCAGAAATCAGGAGATGATAGCCAAATCCCCAAACAGGCCAATTTTCCAAAAACAAAAACCAAAAACAACATATTAGATTCACAGCACCCAATCAAAAGGAGCCCAGTCAACTTGAGCTGGCATGACAAAGAACCCCCTTCTGCTTTCATGCATACAAGGAAAGTAACCTGAAGCAACCTGAGGTTAACTAACCCACTTCTTGCACTGTGCTGCCTCCTTGCTCCTGGTCAAGCTGCCTCACAAAAGTCAACTGTTCTGCCACACCTGGTGGAATTCCTGTCTATTGTGTACACAGGGTGATGCCTGGTTCATAAATTGCTAACAAAAGCCAGTACAACTTTTAATAGTCAGTATGTTGAAATTTTATTCTTTAAAACACAGATATAGGCCTTATGTACTGACTGACCATTTCATCTTTGGGACACTTGCCATGAGGGACATAGCTTTGCACTGAACTTTAAATACAAATGATGACTAGTTTGAAGAACACCTTTATTTTTCCATTTGCTCGTTTGTTTAGTCAATATTATTGAGAGCCAACTGTACACCAGGTGTGGTGATAGGTACTAGGAACACAATAGTGAGCCAAGCCAGGCATCTCTATTTCTCTTGGGACATAACGAAAGACACATTAATCAACTAATCATACAAATAAACATAAAATTGCTAAGCCTTCCAAAAAGAAAGGCATGGGACTAGGCAAATAAAAGCGTTGTTTGGCCTAGTCAGCAAGATCAGAGATCAAGAACACTTACTTGAGGAAGTGTTGTTTGAACTTGGATGTAAAGGGGGAATAGCACTTAAAACCAGGTGAAGGAAAAAACATTCAAGCAGTAGGACAGTGGCTCTGCAGGCAGGCATAGTGCTCCTAAGGAACTGAAGATATGGCTGAATTGGAGAGAGCTAGGATGACTGGGAGGTGTAAGACAAGGCAGAAACAGACCATTAGGGACTGGGTTACAGAAACCGTCATTTAGACATGAGAAACTGTGGGCTTTGACTTAAGCAATGAAGAACGATTGAGGAGTTTTACACAAGAGAATGACATGATGTGATGTGATGTGATGTGAATATGATAATGATATATGATGTGATCAGGTGGGATTTCTCTGGCTGCAGCATATTGGTTATGGAAAGAAGTGTAGGTGAAGTATCAAGAGACTGAAAGAGACCAGAGGCAGAGGTTATTCCACACATTAATTAAATAAGCTGTATACAAAGGAGGTTAACCAGATCCTAGTTTTTGTCTCACACATCACATACTTTTTCTTAATGGGGCCTATTTACCTTTTCCCGCTACCTTCCTATAGTGCCTTCCCTCCATTTATTTAATAGAGAATTTGGTTCTGTCACTTACAAGCCAAAGTCACTTAGCCAACGTGTCTGAGAATCTTTATTTGTAAAAGGACTAATAATCTCCCAGCTCTTCTCATGGGGTTAGTTATCATGAATATAATCTGAAGTAATAGGTGTGAAAGTACCTTGTACACCAGAATATATGATATCAATGTAGGTTGGCATTACTGCAGTGTTTCTAATTAGGCACATTGTTCACCTTCTCTGAAAGTTAACAGAGTACTGATATGAATATTTTGGTAGAAAAAGTTTCAGATGCTTTATTAGGATACCTATCGAATCCCTAGCCAAGGCAATCATTAGTGCAGAATTAGAAGGGCAAAACAGAGGCAGGGACAAAGAGGAAATTGGTTGACTGTGTAGCCACAACCTCAGGTCTCTGATGCTATGAGAGTGTACTCCTATCCAGTCACCATGGTGAAAAGCCGTGTGCCTCAGCAGCAGCTAGGACCTGTGCCCTCAGGATGTATCCATTTGTGATTGTGAGGAGCTGTACGGACTCTAGGAACTCTCACAGATGGTGCCATTATTCCCCTTCACCTTGGGAAACATTATCAGGGGAAGAGCTACTAGTCTCTCCCAGAAAAACAAACACAGCTGCACTTACCCTCTACTTCATTTGTGAAAGTGCAATCAGGATTTGATCAAACAAATCTATTTTTATATAGGAAAGGGCCTGCCTCAGGGATGGAGGGTAGACAGCAGAAGAATCGGGGAGAGAAGAACATGGAAGTATATAAAACTCATACTTGGAGCTCTCCATCCAAATTCTGTGGAAAACCAAGTTACTTCAGGGATCAGAGGTTCTCACACACATTTTCTGTTCTCTTACCCTTTCCTTACTGAATCTTGGCATAGTATCTAATGACTTTGGGGGAGGACAAGCCCTACTTACTTTCCAAGGTGGGGATAGGCAGTGATGAGTTTATTTACACAGAGGTGTCGGGAGAAAAGGAAGTTTTCAAGAGCATTCTCTTCTTCACCTATGAGCATTGGTTCCACCACACCCAGAATCAGTCCTGACCTTACAGCACTCCAGCAGGTGCCTTCTCTGGTCACTTGAAATGGTATTGGAAAAGTTCCCTCCAAACTGAAGCAGAGTGAATTCTAATGTGTGAAAATTCTGTCTAGATACTGCTGTTACCTCTCAGTCAGGTAGTACACCCAGGAGAAACCGTGAGGAAGTACTCAAGAAATCCAAACCACCATGCTTATAGGATATTTCAATTTGTGTATGGAGAGGACATAAGGGTCTGGGATGGGAGAACCATGAGAATCCTACTTCCTGCCTCTCAAAGAGCCTTTGGGATTATGTGTTCTAGTGTGTGTTCTCTCTCTGTCTCTCTCTCATGCGTGTATGTGGAGGAGGGGTACACAGTCACCTTTGTTAAGAGATGGCATGTATGGAGGGGAGCTGAGGAATCTTCTAGAAGTACAAGAAACAGCTGGAGCAAAAAAAAAAAAAATGAAAATGCAAGACTTGTAACAACAATAAAAATCCAGCCAGTTTTATGATTCATACCTATATTCCTGAGCTGGTTGTAGAGGAAAAGAAGACTGGAAATGTTGGGCATAGTCAAATTATAGAGGGGTTGAAAAAACAGTCAGAAATGGTGGGAGGACCATTTATTCAACCATTGCAGAAACAGAGTGTGACTATGTGCTGGACACAGTTTTAGGTGCTTGGGGTACAACTGAAAGAGATGACCAACCTCTTATAAAATTTCTGGTTTAGGGATGACAACCCACTATTAGCTGCCATTGGTGCTTAATGTTCATGAATTTACTTAATATTTAAAACAAGCCCATGAGATTAGTCCTATTATTAGGTTGCTTTGACAGAATGGGAAAATTGAGGCATGGTGGGGTGAAAGATACGCCGAAGGTGGCACATTTGGTAAATGTCTAAAGTTGCTTTTAACCACTGTATTATACTAGCTGGAAGAACTGAAAAATGAGAATTTCAAGGAGTGTGTTCTGGGCAAGGGCAGTCAGTGAGGGGCAATTGTAAGACTGCAGAGATCAGTCATCCTAGTCAGCTCAGTCTGCCACGATGTAATACCATAGACTGGGTGGCTTAAACAGCAAACATTTATTTCTCACAGTGCAGTCAGGATGCCAGCATGGTTTGGTCTTGGTGAAGGTTGTCTTCCTGGTTTGCAGACAGCTGCCTTCTTGCTGTGTACTCACACGGCCTTTTTCACGCACTTCTTAGAAGGCCACTAATCCTACTGGATCAGGACACCACCCTATGACCTCATTTAACCTTAATTACCTTCCAAAAGCTCTGTCTCCAAATACAGTCACATTAGGGAATAGTTTTCACATGTGACTTTTGGAGAGACAAAGCTTATTCCATAGCACCAGGCAACATTAAGATCTAACAAAAAAATTAGTGATTACCCACGCTTGCTACCTACATGTATTTCTAAATGTCCATATCCTTAGGAGGCAGTCAGTAAGCTCTCCATTTTGCAGACCATAAAGCATGAAGTTGCAATCATTTAAAGAAGGCTTTAAAGTACTCCTACATATGTTTGTGACCCCTGAATTAAAACCACAGGTCCATCTTCTCTGTCTTGCGCCGCACTGACCCACTGCTGCTGTTGCTTCAGTCTTTGTGCCTGATCAAGTCCTGAAGCCCCTATGATCTTGGAGACGGGAACCCTTCAGCCTGCAGAGGACTTAGCAGAGCTTCTTGGATGCTAGGAAACAATCCCTACCCAGGGAATATAGTTAGGGGCAGAGATGCAAAGAAGGAAGGTTTGGGTGGAGAATATATCTACTTTGGTTTAAGAAAGATGATTTTTTAAAAGTTTTCTTTTTAACGGGTTTTTCAAAGCAAACTTTGGAGCAGTAGAGAATTTCCCAGGGTAGACTGACTTAGACATTTGGGGAAATTAAAATACGTTGTCAACATCGAAATCTGAAACTCCTTTCTTCATAGCTACCATTCATAGGCTCACTTTCTTAAAATGCCTTCATTCTGTCATTCATTTCTTCATGGTTGTAAGCATCGCTCTGTGTAGACACAGAGAGTGCTGAGGAAAACGTATTTGAAATTGCTGTGAGAAGCTTCTGGAAAGTGTCGTGAAAAAGGAGTCTGTTTTTAAAATTATGAGAAGACATCGGTTGAATGATCCATTAATTGAAGCTCACTTTAGTTTTTCCACCCCATTGATTGGGTCTTTTAGATAGAGCCACACAGAGTTTGAATGCCTAGAAAGTTGCCCCTCAGGTGACCAGTGGAAGTGAGCATTAGAAGCATTCTGTCACTCAGATCTTGTGTACAGCAGCTTGCTGGGAAAGGTGAATCAAAGCCGGAGCTACATTCAACAGCTTATATTTGAACAAGTTAATTTGTTTTCTCTTAAACTCGTAATAAGTAACATAGAAACATGGGTTTGGTAACAGACACCGAGATATCTATGATTAGTAAGCTAATATTTGTCTGCTGAAACTCTAACGGCTCATCTTTGTGTTCCAACACTCTCAGATCCTACACTTAATTGAGTTGTTCCTCTGCACTTGGAGAATCACATACATGATATATACTTAATCTTCATAATGACCTACAAAAGTGTGGCTTTTTCCATGTTACAAATGAGGAAACTGGTGCTCAGAGAAATGAATGATGAATGAGTTCAGGTTCCTGTAAATGTATGGAGCACTATGCCTACATATGTTCATCCTCTTCCCAGGGCTCGGTCAATTACACTACAGATGCTCAGCATTGTCTGCGAATTTACCGAAAGTTGACAGAACCAGGTCTCGACCTCAGGTTTTTGGCTCTTTTGGTGGCACTTTCCTTAGGATACTGGGATGACTTCTCATTCAGTCATAATAGAGAATTATTTTCCTCTATTCAACACTAATACAGAAGCATTATATACACTTTTTGCAATATTCCTTTGGATTTTTTTAAATAACACAAGAAATACATGTTTACTGCGTAGAAATATGGTGTAAATGGGATAAGAACAAAAAGAACAAATCTTTTGAAATCAGGCCAGTCAGAAATTCCTACTTCTGTTCTACAACATCCTTTGCTGTAATAAAATTTATATTCTGTTTCCCCAAAAAAGGGATGCCTTTCCCATTCACTTTCCTGAGGCTCAATAAATATTCCTTCTTAGAGTCAAAAATAAGACAAGATCTCTCTTTATGATCATCCAACAGGATCCAATAAGGCCATTCTTTGGACTATGAACCATAAGTACAGTGCTGGGGATGACAAGTCTCCCAATGCAAAGATTTTTTTTTTTTTTTTTGAGACAGGAGTCTCACTCTGTCACCCGGCGCCAGGCTGGATTGCAGTGGTGCGACTTCGGCTCACTGCAACCTCCGCCTTCCAGGTTCAAGCAATTCTCCTGCCTCAGCCTGCCCAGTAGCTGGAACAACAGGCGCACGCCACTACACCCAGCTAATTTTTTTTGTATTTTTAGTAGAGACAGGATTTCATCGTGTTGGCCAGGATGGTCTCGATCTCTTGACCTCGTGATCTGCCCACCTCGGCCTCCCAAAGTGCTGGGATTATAGGCGTGAGCCAGCACACCTGACCCCAATGCAAACCTTTTAATCCAAGTGTTATTAAGTTAAAAACAAGCATCAGTTTCAGCCTGTAAACAGAGACAACTTTGTCCATCAACCATGTATTTTCTAGTGGAAAGAACATGCTTGTGTGATTTGATTCTAACAAGTAGTGTTCCCTTTGAGTGCCTCAGTTTACTCATTGTAAAAGCAGAGGTGCTCACACAAATGGTGACTAAGATTAATTCTAGTCTGAGAATGCTATGTCTCAGTCTAAGAAGTTAAAAAAAGTAACATGTGAAAAAGATAGAAACTCCCTTGCTGGCTTCCTCCATGAGCAGTGAGAATTGGGGTGTGGGCTGGGTGTAGCTAGGTATATAAACAATCCCCCCTCTCATTGCTAGTTGCCTTATGAACTCAATACCAGTTGCTTTCCAGATGCAAATCACTGCTGGATAACTAACATTGCCTTATTGGTTTTGGAAGCTGAGGGCATGTACTCCAAAGAAGTCTCCACCAAAACACAAAAATCCCAAAGTACTTCTCTGCTTAAAATCACATCAAGCCCTGCCTTTGACTGATGGAAGAGAACATGTTCTGTTTTCCACTAAAGAACCTCAAGGAAACCAGAGGATGATTTTCAGGTCATTGAAGATGAGACCCAGAGCTGTAAAGTTCATTCCGTCTCCTAGAACCTGGCTGGTAACCTACCTGCAAGAACAGGCCATTTGGTTTTCCAGGGTCTCTTTTCTCCTACAAGATAGGACTTAGACATAATGCATGACAATTACTTGACCAAAACATATTCTTGTTCTCTGACTTCATTTGACAGAGGGATAACTAAAAGAGTGATAGGTAAGAGATATTGAAGAAGAAGCTGCCCACTCCAGAAAAACCCACTGAGCGCAGTAAAATAGTAGCCTACCACATCCTTTGTTTTTCCATCAACTTGTATCTCTCCATGGTTCCTTAAAGTCCCTGTGACACTGTTTTTAGCCTAAACGCATCCCATGCCCCTCTTTCCTAATAGCAATGGATGGATTGTTTTTGAGGGTGGAGGGAGTCTTTTGCCAAAGTTACTACCATCACCTTTGCTCCACAAGATTCTTAATTTATTAGTTATTCCTTTATTATTATTTTAAAGATCTCTGGCTTGATTTTTTGTGAGAGATGTGGGTGAAGATTGGCAAATATAAAGGAGAGAGAAAGAGTAACATGATACTATCTTCTGTAGAAAAATGTGTTTTGGGTATCAGGAACTGACAGGGGAAAACCACACAGACATTCATGGCAGGCGATTTGATGGAAGCTTAGGAGACTAATCCTGATGCTTACTTTATTTTCTTTTTAGTGGGATGTCAGTTCTGAAGAACAAACAGTCTTTCCTGAATCCAGAGTTATAAGCACTTATTTGTCTAGATAAAGTACAGAAAAGAAATATTGTGTGCTGCAGCCCATAAGTCATCTTCACAGCCTTTCAGGTAAACTACCAAGGATTTTTACTGTTCAACTCAGTGGAACACAAATTGGTAAACTGAGTGCTAACTGATCATGGTCATTGAAGCAGTCCAAAGCTGACACCCAAAATTTCATCTTAATCTGAAATGCCAACATCAATTACTTACAAAAGTTCTACGGCAGGAGATGCCCACAGAAAGGGCAACATGCATCAGAAGCTTCCAGGAAGGCGACATTCCAGGGATTTATTTTCAATCTTTCAAAGGGTTTTCCTTTTTTTAAAAAGTGTACTTGCTATTAAAATTGAAAACAGCAACTAAGGTAGCTTTCAGTTCCAGTGTCCAGAAAATCTGAAGAACGGTATTCAGAACCAAATGTATATGTGGACATGAGTTTATATTTTCGAGCTATTTTATCAACATTCTGGAAAGCAGAAACACACCTTGGATAGACTTTTAGATGCTTCTGGACTCTGTTCCTGTTAATTTCTTAATGAGTTTTTTCTTCTTTTAGTGACCATTATGTGCCAAGCATTGTGTTGAAGGTCTTAAGCCATAGAGTTGAGGCACACAGTCTCTCCCCACGTAAATCTCATAATCTAATGGAAAGATAACTCAAATTTAACGATGACACAATAGACAAAGGGCCATGCTGTCAATTGGATTTCAATCTCCATGTAACTGAAGTCTTGATGAGTGTGTCATCAACGCTACTTGGAGGAATGGGAAAAGGTTCTTGAACTCGGTATCATCACCCAAATCCTCTGCTTTCTCAAGCTTTTCCTCAGCCCTGCATACCCCTGACAATAGTAGAAGTAGATACCCATGTTGCATAGTCCAGGTCTTTAAAAATTATAAATCAAGCTAACAGACTGAGAAATAAATTATATTTCATCTCCATACATTGACAAATAGAACTTAATCCCCACCTAGAAGGCTAAGTTTGAATTTAAACTTTTAGGAGTTCATGTGATGTTATGGGGTGAGCAGACCCCAGCTCCTGGCTCCTTCCTTACAGCCAATCCATCTTCCAGTCCCACTCTGGCTCCATTCTGCCTTATGAAGGGTCTGTGTGTTCACAGAACATTGAAGATCGGTTGGTCCTTCAGAGGATGACCTGGAAAAGAGCACACACAAGCCCAGGCATCTGGCTCAGAGATGATTCAGCAGGGAATTCTGGGTTCTTGGTACCTGTAGCATGCTCTAGAAGGGGTGCACTGTTTTCAAGTGAGTACAACTCCATGATCCCACCTATCCATCACTTCATGTGTCAGGGGGCAGGCAGTGAAACACAAGAGCAGAGTCCTCTGCTGTGTGGTCCAGGACAGGAGCATTGCTTGTGCAGGACATGAGCATGGTACCCACTCTTTCCTTCCTGATGTTGCTTCCTTAAGGAAACTGCTCCCTGCAACCCTCTCAGGAAGTGCTGTTTTCTAGCTTGCACTTCTTGAGGATGGGCTGAGTATCTTCCTTGCTCCTCATTGCCACTTCCAGAAAGTCCCCTCCTATGACCATCTTCAAAGCTTAAGCTCTGGATCTATATTCCCTTTTGGGTCTTTGTGACTTCGATCTATAAGCTCATAGTCTACTTACTTTCATTTCTTAAGGACATTTTAGCATCTGGATCACTGCCATTCCCTCCAACACACAATTTATGTGACGTTTTTGGTGATATTAACTTTCACCTCAGTGTTCCCTCTAAGTTCGTTAAACTCTTATCTTTCAATAATCTTGTCCTTCACCTTACTTCAGTCATTCATTCTCATGGCTACATCCTAAATTTGTCATTTTCAACAACTGCACCTGCTTCATAAGGTCAATTTCAAGCAGGTCTCTTGCTTTTTTCAAGTACTTCTCTCTCAAAATCTTGTTCCCACAGATCTTCAATTACATCATGACTTCCAATCCATTGATCCCATCACCTCTACTTTTACCCTGTCCTTCACCCATCTCATCTTGTTACTTCCCTTTTTACTCAACTTTAATTCTGCGGCCAGTCTTTCATAATGTCTCTTACTGTCACCCCAATTTCCCTTGTTCAACTCTTCCTTTTCCATGCTCTCTTAGAAATTTCTAGCTCTGGTTAACTCCAGTCTTCTCTTGACTCTGTGGCTGAATGCATAAGATTGAAAGTTTCATGAAACACAAATTAGACTGCGTGATTTCACTTTCAGTTCACAGCTTCTAACTTTGTGTAGACTCTTAGTGCTGTCCACCAATCCTTCTACCCTTTTCTTATACACTCTTTCTCTCCTATGTAACTGCTTCCTACCTTTTTCTCTTTCTCAAAGCTTCCAGTCTTTCTTCTCTGCACACTCTGATGATAACCTGGCTTCCTGTTTTAACTGAGGAGGCAGAAGCAACCAGAATAGAGCTTTCACACATTACCCCTCCACATCTACCCATGAGCTTGCATTTGAATCCATGTTCTTCATGTTCTTGCCTGTTACTCTGTTTGAACTGCCTTTTTTTCTTGTTAAGGCAAAAATCCTCCACTCATGCATCACATCTTTTCTTCTCCTGCCAATACAAAGACCTCAATCCAACAGTTATCCCAAATTCTTCTATTTCATCCAACCTATCGAATCATTCCCATCAGCGCATAAACATGTCATTTTTCGCATCTTAAAAAATTTACACTTTCTTGGTTTCTTTACACTAATTCTCTCCATTGTTGCATAGATTCCCCACTGCCATTTGCCTGATGCCTTTTGTTCCTTTTCTCTCATTATTTCTTGCATGTGTTCCATTCAAGCTTTGACATAACTGCTTGACTGATACAGGACCACTTACGACCTCTATGTGCCTAAATCCAATCGTTAATTCTCTACCATATTATTGATCTATCAGGGGCTTTCATAGATCTTCTGCAAAGATGGCCACCAAGAATCCTCCTAACCCAGAATACTTATGTCACTGTTTCCATCAAAAGGCAAAGCCTATTTTTCTGGTGGAGTTTGTGACTTGCTTTGACCAATAAAATACATTGCAAGGGATGCTGTGGCAATTGCAAACCCAGGACTGTGTTATCTCAGTCTTTCTCTCTCATCCTCTCTCTCTCTCTCTCTCTCGCTCTGTTTCCCCTCTTGATTGATAGATAAATAGATATTTTTTGAAATGCCTGGTTCCTTGCACTTAATACATTGCAGTGTATGCTCAATAAATAACTACTAATAAATCACAGATGGTAGAATTTTGAGGGGGCCTTGAAGAATGAATTAGAAATCAGGAGGAAAGAAGATGAGAAGGAAATCAAAGGCAGAGAGGCATTAAAATTCATGAAATGTTTGGGATACCAAGTGGGCCTTTGCATCTCAAATATTAGGAAGTGAAGAAAGCAATGATGAAGGTTGAGGCAGACTGTAAACAGTCATGCATTTCGTGTTATCTATTCAAGTTTAGATGTTATCATCTGTTGACTACAGAGATGATATGAGCATAGCTTGCAGATGGAACTTTTAAGTGCAGGTCTTATGTTGTTTCATTGCTCCAGGACCTACAGTGGCTCCTCCCTATTTTCTACCCCTTTTAGTCCTTATCATTCCTTTCTGACTTTCTTTCCACATTTTATTTCCAACCCCCAATTTGTCACCTAGCTGGGAGATAACGTTCAGTGGAGCATGTATTCTTCCCACACACACATTATTGGTGCCATTCTCCCATTTATAATATCCTTACTGCTCTCATCCCTTTATACATTCTATTTACTTTTCAAGATCTTGCTTTGACCCTAGAGGATTTGAGAATCCTTTTCCAATCACTGTAGTCCACAGAATTTTCTCCATTCTCCAAATCCCTCTTTAATTATGGTTAATACAAAAAACATGGTGTGGCATTTGCTTGTTCTCCATATATATTGCATGCGTTTAGTCTTAAAATCCAAGTATGGGATAAACTTCTTAAGGGAAACATTTACATCTTATGATACATTTCCTCATTCTTTGCAGTTTCAATGTAGTTAGGAGGACAGTAGTTGTGAGCTAGTTATGTAGGGCAAACCCAGGGTATCTGCTGTCAAGGTTGGGGTTTGGATGGGTGGCAGAGGAGGATTCTCCTACTGTCAGTGGTGCCAATGACTTACAACAAGAAAGTAGCTATTTTATCCTAAGATCTGTTCTAAATGTCCCCTACTAAAAGGGAAGAGTATCATATTCCCTTACCTGCAGCATTCCATAGGGTAGCAAATATACAGAAATATAGCTCACAAAATGCAAAGAAGGAAACTAAGATTGTAACACTGAAACAACGAATAAATAAGGTTACTAGAGTGGATATTTTAAAAAGCCCATGCTTCTGTTCTGGTATCATGCATTATGGAAGTAGAAGCACCTGCAATCAGAGCTGCGGAATAGCCAAAAATCAATTTAAAATCTGAGCCTGGCACAATTGCTGAAGGAAAATCTGTGAATTCTCTACGACTGATATGAGAAGCCAATGATAAGAGGAAGCTGTGAGCACAGTTCAGTGTAGCGTAAAACAAAATCAAAGGACACCGAGCAGGCACACAATGTGAAACCTTAATGACAAAAGACAATTCAAACTAAATTCCCCAGTCTTTTACTGATGAGTTGAAATGCTAATACCAGAATCATACTGTGCATGACAATATTATAATAAATTCCAATGGATTTTTTTTTTCTTGAGCAAAACACTTACTGGTCAAGTTTAAATAATGCTAGTATACTGGAAAACACTTTGAACCCAAGATCAGGAAACTTGACCTCAGACCTACTCATGCCTATTGCTATCCATTCATTCATTCTTTCATATGCTCATTTGATCATTCCAGCAAAATGTTTAACAATCTTTGTAGGCTTCAGTCTCAAAGTGAGCTTAAGCAAATATCTCACACTTCTGGAAATCAGATTACTCATCTGTAAAATAGGGATAATAATCCTTATATTGCCAACCTTAAAAGGTCTACAAAGAATCTGATGAGCTAGTGTGAAAAGCAATTAAACTACAAATACAACTTACATAAGTTTGTTTAACTTATTTAAGTCTGGCCCAAGTAATGTAGTAATTGTCTTCGTACTACATCTGCAGAAATCATCTTTTGATCTTCTAAGCTACTATTGAAACTATGAACAGTGCTCAATCATCTATTCTAAGTGCTTTCAGCAATCCATATGTGGTTCAGTGTTACTAGAAATCTGTCAAATATCACTTGGATTAGTCTGATTCCATTGATCTTCTTACTCAGTTAAATAGAAATACCAGGTTCAACATTTATCCCATGAAAACAAAATGAAGAAAAAGAGAATGCTTCTGTTGCTCATAAACATATCCAGATGGTGATAGAGAAGGCTGTGGTGGACTGCTTTTTTTTTTGAGATACTACCTCTGTCTTCCAGAAAGCCCTGTCTTCTGTACTTATGTTCAGGTGGATTCAAAGTACACCTTTCCCAGGTGGCAACATTCAACTTGCTTTATAAGGATACCTACCAGTTCCTTCCCTTTCTGTAAAAGGGCCTGTTTTTAAGAAAACATTGCTGGGCAGTTGTAAACTCAACTGTTAGAATAGCCAGCATATAAGCGTGTGTATATTTCTATCCCAAAGATGGAAGAAGATGCTCTTAATTCTTCACTCTTTGGTGGTTTCTCAAAGAATGGGAGAATTTAGACATTTAACCATCTTTCCTTCTTTGATTGGCTTAGTTTTTCGTCAGTGACCTGTCTCCTTTCTGCACGTAAATGGGCTACTTTGGAGGCAGAAAAAAAATCTCATAGTTGCGTGGAATAATTTTTAACCTCATTACAGTAAGTCTTCTACATCCTATCAATAGGCTCTTGAAAATCAGCTTTTAAGTGAAACAGTGTATAACAAAACCAATTTTTTTCTCATCAATGTTATAACAAAAGGATTTTATCTGAGGACTTGTAGGTCATTTTGCTTAAAGTCACAATTCCTAAGAGTCTGTTGATATCAAGTAAGGACTTACTGTACTAAGTTTTTAGTGTATACGTGAAGTCAAAGAAACATATATCTCTCAGGACCTGGTCAAGTAATGGTCAGCAATATCACCAAATAAATAAAGGATTTCTCTCCTGATACAGTGCTCTCCCTTCACAAGTGACATGCTTGTCTGCAGTGAGCTTTAGAGTTTATAGAACATTGTCCCTGGAACTCTGTCATTTCATAGTCACAGTAACTATGTGAGGTCTATTATCCCCAATTTATTTGGGGTAATTCCAAAAGGATGAATTGATTCTCAAGGGCTCAGTCAGTTGGATTGGTATTCAGCTGTACTGACTCTCAGGTCTTCGCTGGTGACTTTCTGAACCATCTTGTATGGTCAGGAAGGTGAACCTAGCACTGGGTGACAGATCTGTTGTCATCATGGTGCTCTATATGAGTTGTCTTATCACCAATTTCATTTATGGAAATTCATGTAAAAACTCCAATATTTTACAACTTATTTATTACTGTCCTTGTCATTTAGGCATTCGTCTACCTTGATAGGGTGCACCGCATATCTTGATATATTGTGAAACTTCTAAATTCTCTTAACTCATCATATGAAAAATCATACCTTCCCATTCCCTGGGCATTTAACAATGTAATGGGCTACTCTAAAAGAGAATGTACTCTGAGTTCGAATTGATAGAAATACAGTGTTTGGAATGTAGACGGGAACAGCGCCACTGTACGCTGGTTAGATCACAACCCAAACACAAGATTTACTTCAGGACATTGATAAAATAGTGTCTGTGTTCAGAGGATTGTGCCTCCACTACTAGGAACTAGGGATTTGAGCTAAGGGAGAACATGATTGCTTCCTTCACATTTGGAAAGGCTGTCAGAGGGAAGACAGATTAGGCTTATTGTGTGCTGCCCTCCAGAGCCAAACTAGGGTCAGTGGGTAGAAGCCACAGGGAGGCAGACTGGGGCTCCGTGGAAGGCAGAGCTTTCCACATTATGCCATCAGTTTATGTTGGAGTGAGTTGGCCCAGGAGGCAGGAAACTCCCAGGTACCATAAATGTGCAAGCAAAGACTGTGCCATGCTTTGGCAGAGCTGTCACTACAAGTATTCAAGCACCAGAAGGAGGTACAAGGAAAAAAAAAGTCTCATAATCCTTTTGTTTCTGATACTCCAAAGTCCCAAAATTCATGGCAGAACAACCAGTTCAGAGGATCTCTTACTTTTAGATCCTTTAAACCAGTTTTGTTAAACACCTCCAACAACAAGCAAACAGGAAATGTTGTTTTGGGATATCTCTTTGGGTTTGTTCTCAATTTTTTTTTATTTCCTGCCATTTAAGAGGAAAAAAAGTGTGTTCTACAGTGGAAATGTAGACATCCCCAACTTGCTTGTAAACTCGTTACATTTAAGATAATTTTTCAGTTTTTCTTTTTATAGAAAACAGTATCACCCTGGTGGCGGATAGTGGGGAAGATTATGAATGTTGGGGGGGGCGGGTGGAGGCAGAAGGTATATGGAGTCTCCGTACCTTTCTCTCAATTTTACTGTGAACCTAAAACTGCTCTAAAAGAAATGGTCTATCAAACAAACATAGTTTGTGCAAAAGGACCTTGACCTTACCACATTTTTGAGAAAGGGATTGCGCTGCTCTTTCATGGGATTTTCTGGCATTTTTTTTATCAGCAGGCAAGAAATGTTACATCAAACTTCATAACTGAACTGAGTGTAATACAGGAAATACTTTCAAAGATATGAACAGGGTTTAGGAAAATAACTTGTGCAGAACCCAGCGTCTCATAGTAGTAGATGCAATTACCATTCTATTCCCGAAGAAGTAAAAGGAAGGAGCAGTTTTCAGAATCCACTGAGGTTCCTTGCATGGAAAGGAGGACTGTCTGGAGCTGGGTCATTGGTAGAGGAACCCAGCCAGCACACTTGCATCTTGCAGGGAAGGAGCTGAGGAAAACATTTCTTCATTTTCCTCCTAGCCTCTGTTATCTACTAGCACCTCCTATCGGCAGAGTCAACTGGAAGCCAGCAGGCTAGGGCACCTATTGGTGCTGTCCAAATGTCCTGACACCCACAGAGCACGGATAGGGTGGTGAGTAAATGAGAGGCAGGTGGAAAGTCTCCAGCTCTGTGCTTTCCCATAGCACAAATCCAGGTAGACATTTATTATCTGTTATACTTGTAGCCTGGAATGGACCTCTCTGCATTCTCTTAATTGACTAAGACTTGTAATTGATTCCAAAATAGGATTAAAAGTAGTCATTGTTTTCAAGCATGTTTTATCTTCTGATTATGGAAACTAAAAAAAAAAGTATCAACAATAAATATTTTCATGGCAATCATATTTGGGTTCATTTAAGAAAGGGTTTTTATAATGGAAGATTTTCTGATACTCATGTTCCAAAAAGCATTACCAGAATTGAAATGGCTCCTTCTCTCAAAGAAGCCACAAGCTTCTTATTGTCTCTTTCTCCCATAGCCATGTTGTATTATCTTTCATGTGGAATCTGTGCTACACTTTCTAATTTCATTCTAAATGCTCATATTCAATAAAACATTGTATTACTTTTTAAACAAAAACATTTCATTTTATTAGATAGGGTTACATGTAAGGAAGACAGTTTCAGTATTGGTAGCAGAGTCTGTAACAAGTTGCCAATAGAAAATGCATACTCTATTTACGGGATGTAAAATACCACAATGTTGGTGGAATCAATGTGGTTATGCCTGCGTATAGGGGGGTGGGCTCAATGGGCATTCCAGATTCTGTGTACATATTCCTCCTCCTCACCCAGAGGAGTTAACAGAAAACTAGTGAGTCTGGTATTTAAACATAAATTCTTCTGTAATTTGGTGCTCTTCAATGGAGGTTTTCAGAGCTCAATTTCAGTTTCATCTCAAAGTGGAATTTCAGAGTTACTTGACAATAACAGGTTTGCTCTTGAAAAATGAAATGGAAAGTGAAGTCTGGATTCCCCCAACCCCACCCTCATCCCACTTACCCTGCTGAGGACTTTCAGTCTCTTCCAGAGTAAAGGACATGCTCAGTGTTGATGGAAATGCAGTGAGCTACCTTGTGGAAACATGTTAGTGCAGTTAAATGTTTACTGTAGTAGAAATGCCCAGATCACCTAGATAAATTCATAGCACTAAAAGCAAAAAACTTGCATACTCTTGTAGATTCATATATTCAACCTCCTGAAAAATCTAACGTGCATTTGAACTCAAATGCAATATATACAAACAGGCTATAATGTAGTCTCATATTTTGATCCTGGATTTCTCTAACATTGCATACAGGAGGGTTTTCATTCATCTAGCCAGAGGATCTGGATAAGATAATTAGAAACAGGCCAGGCGCAGTGACACATACCTGTAATCCCAGCACTTTGGGAGGCCAACGTGGGCAGATCACCTAAGGTCAGGAGTTTGAGACCAGCCTGGCCAATATGAAGAAACCCCATCTCTACTAAAAATATAAAAATTACTTGGGTGTGGTGGCAGACACCTGCAGTCCCAGCTACTTGGGAAGCTGAGACAAGAGAATTGCTTGAAACTGGGAGGCGGAGGTTGCAGTGAGTAGTGAGTCAAGATTATGTCACTGCACTCCAGCCTGGGTGACAGAGTAAGACTCTGTCTGGGGAAAAAAAGAAAAAAAAGATAATCAGAAACAAAAGTGTATTGTGATATTAAAAAATCAACAACAACTATTTAGATGGTCTCCTAAAAAGAAATTTCCCTCAAACAACAACTGTAAGTCCTTGACTTTGGGGACTAGTTTGGAAAACATTGGTAGAGCTGGGACTATTTAGATTCTGATGGAGAAAGCAGAGATATTAGGGATTTCTAAAGTATAAAAGCTGTTTGTAGCTAATTCTAACCAAAAATCAAATCTTCTGTTTAATACTTTGGAATTCAATTTCATTTTAAGTTTAATAGAAAAACTATTAGAAGAAGAATGCTTTTAAAAAATGAAGATAAAAGATTAAACCAATAAAAATTAAATTCATTATCAGGAATGAGATAGACAGACAGTAGAATATTTATTATTTTATGGTCTTAGTTTAAACTAGTTTTTCAGATAGCACTACTCAATTACTCTATACTAGTTATGTTTTAAAGCTAGAAATATACTCAGTTTAGATCATACTATATGAACCTCTTATGATTTACTTTTTTATAAATATTGCCCAGTGATTTTTTTTTCAGATTCAACATATTGCTTTTCCCAGAAAATACTTGAAGCTGATGCCTTTCCTAAGTAAAGCTGAAATGTGTACAAATTTATCAAAAGGACTTTTTCAGTTCAAATAATGGAAAGCTACCCATTGGTCAAATAACTGAAGGTTGGGCACAGGGAGAATCCAGAATATATTGCATGTTACACAAGTCCTTGTACAAATATATCTTGGGAGACAGCCCGCTCGGTTCTTTTGCAATAGAGTTGGTCTGGAAAGTGACATAAAACCTCCACTATATCATGTGCATTTTGTACACTTTACAGTGTTTTGGTAATAAAAATATGGAAAGGGTTTGTCAGAGTGTGAAAATGACAATCGATTACATATAAATTTTTTCTTATGTTTCAGGTGGGAATAGAAGGCAGAGGAATGGGGTACAATGGTCACACTTTTCTGAAATTCTTGTCACCATTTAACCAATAAGATCAGTAATTACCCTGTTTGCTCCCTTTTTGTCCAAAGCCATCCCTCAGTGAAAGAAACATAAAGCCATAATATAGTTAGCAATATGCAAGGAACAGGAAACAGTTTCTGTGTTTATGCCAAAGGTAAAATGCAGCTCCTTTTAGAATCGTATAGAAGTACACAGGGCAGGGGCTAGACAATTGCTGGGCATTTGTAGTTTCCAAGGTCATATTTCTCACATAGATGGCCCTGGGCAAAACACAGAAACCAGATTATATGTCAAGACACTCACTGCTTTAAAATTACTCAGTAGTACTCCATCATTTGAATATGACGTTCTTATTCTGAGTGGCATGCAAGACACTTCACAGCCTGGCCCTTGTCCTGCCTCTCCAGTCTCATATCCTGACACCCACACGCCCACCAATCACCACAGGTGTTATCACCTTCAATTACTGTAGCTCCCAAGTGAACTACATCCCCAAATCTTCCTTCTGTTTTTTAACTCATTCATTACATATTTCCTGAGTACCTACTACATGCCAGGTAAGACCAAATCAACACGATCCAAAGGCTTGTGCAATTTATAGCCTGGTGGGGCTAACAAAGAAAAGTGACAATGCACATCTCTGCCAAAACAAAAAATAAACATGAATAAAATAATTACAAATTGTGATAGCTGCAGGGAAGGAAAAACTTGAGTGTTGACATAGAGACCATAAGGGAGGAGAGGACTGTGGTGATGTTTAGAGGTTACCAGGTGAAAATCCATGGCAAAGACTTCCTGACATAGGAAACAGTGTGTGCAAGTCCTAACGTGAGAAAGGCTTTCTCAGGCTCACAGAATGGAGTAAAGGCCATTGCAGCTGGAGTGTGGTATGTGGTGGGGGGGACACAGCACAAGGTGAAGATGAAGTGGGAGCTAGGTATCAGATCATGCAGGGCCTTGTAGCTCATAGCAAGGGGCTTTATTCCAAGTACAATTGGAAGTCATGGGTTGGATTTGAGCAAAGGGGTAATGTGATTCAATTTATATTTTTAAACAATTGCTCTGGCAGCTGTATGGTAAATGAATGAAGAGAAAAACGAGAAAGTAAGTGGAGCCTTTATTTAGAAGGCTATTCTGGAAGACAAGAAAAGGGATGACAGTGGATGGACTCAAGAGATACATGGAAGTGGAATTAACAATGCAATTGAGATTTTGTCTTTCTGACTAATTTCCACTTCCTTGAAGGCTCTGTCCAAGCATCACCTACCCTACAATGCTATTTTGAAGGCCCCTCAATTATCTCTGGGTTAGAGGTGCTCTCCTGTTTTCTAAGTAGCCTGTACCAGGCCTCCACAGTGTGACACACCATAATACTGACTTGCTTGTCTGCCCTCTATAAGACTGTGAACTTTGTTAGGATAGAGGCTGTGTCTCGTCCTTGTCTGCATCTCCAGCCTGAGCACAGAGCCAGTGCATATGAGGAGCTCAGTAGCTGGCAGGTGCCTGGGTGAATTGTGCCCTCTGGCCTGCTGGAGAGCTCTTCATAAGACATGAACTCTGAGTGGGAGCCAGATCCAGGGCTTTGGGATTGATTATGATATTGAAAGACCTGTGGAAGAGCTACTGCATACCAAGGACACCTACGTGTGTGAGAAGTGAACAAGAAGTCTCAGACAGGAAAGCAAATTGATTTTTCCAAAGCCATTTCAGAGGAAGGAGTTCTTGACTGAGGTGGAGTCTCTTGAAAGTACTTCGAGTTCCATTTCTAAACCCTGCTGCGACAATTACAGTTCAGAAACACTTGCTTGGGACATATAACTTAGCAGACGCTGTCATTTTTGACAAGGGTATGCATTCATCAGTTGTGTTTCTGAGAGTTGCTGGACAGAAATCATAACCAAGCTGTCACTGCAGCCTCCCATTACCTTCAAGCAGATTCCTTTTAATTCACTTCCATGTAAATTTAAGTGCCTAACTTACACCAGGTGCCTGGCTGTTGGGGAAGAGATGAATGTCAGGATATTTATAAAGGGTCTGTGTTCTTGAGAACCCAGTCCTCTAAACAACTAAATAAGCACTTACAATTGGATAGGTGTATGCATATGTATTTATACATGTACAGTCACATGCCAGTCAACAAAGGACCGCATATATGAGGGTGCCCACATAAGAGTATAATGGAGCTGAAAAATTCCCATCACCTAGTGATGTCGTAGCTGTCATAACATCCTAGTGCAATATATTACCTTTTACATATTTAGGTAATGGTGAGTATTCAGATACTTACCATTATGTTACAACTGCCTACAGTACTCCATACAGCGACATGCTGTACAGGTTTGTAGCCTGGAGCAATAGTACAGCATTACAGCATAGGTATTTTGTGGGCTATACTATCTAGGTTTGTTGATGTTTGCAGAATGACAAAATTATCTTGTTAGACATTTCTCAGAATGTATCCCTGTCGTTAAGTGATGTGTGACTGTGTGTGTGTGTGTGTGTGTGTGTGTGTGTGTGTGTGTGTGTGTGTGTAACAGTACGTATATACACACACACCTGATGGAAGAAGAAAATAATAGGATAATTTATTCATTCCTCTGGGAGAAAGAAAAAAGTGTGTATCTGGTCAGGGAGAAGCTTAACATGACTTAGATCAGTAGGAGTTTGCTATCAATCTCTCTCTGTCAACTGCCCAGAGGCAGGAAAGCCCAAGGTTTAAGGTCTTTAGCACCAGAGCTAGACAGCCTGGGTTGAAATCAATTATTTTGTGACCCATACAGCCTCTGCCAGTTATTTAACTACTCTTCACCTCAGTTTACTCAACTGTAAAATGGGATAATAATAAAGCATATCACAGAGTGTTGCTGTGAGAATTAAATAAGTTAGTATCTATGCACATGGAAAGGTCATTCCAGAGAGAATAGTATGCACAGAAGTGATGGATGTCTCTGGAATATCAAAGAAGAGCAAACCTCTGACATGAACAAAGTACAGGGTGTGTTTGGACAGGAAGATTAGAGGAGCGATTGGAAATATTTTGTGGCCTAGATCCTGAAGGGTTTTGTAAGTCATACAAAGAAATTTGGATTCTAGGCCATAGGCAATGAGAACTATCAATGATTTCAAACAACGGAATGGTATGATCAAGTCTATGTTTTAGAACAATCCTTCTAGAATAAATAGGAAGTTTAGATCAGAGGAAGAAAGAAATGAGAGGCACAGTCCGTTACAGCAATAATCCTCGTCAAATGCTTTAAAATCTGGAATAGGATGGTAGCAGTAGGGAAGGCTAACCTGCTAAATTTAAGGTTTTCCAAACTTTTGATTATGGGATTCTTCTTTAAATAATTTCCAGATACTCTTCAGGACTCAGTTTGGGGAGTTCTGGCTCAACATTTATTCATTTTGTGGATGTTTTGTCTCTTTACATCCTTCTGCATCTTAGATTATCCCTGTAACCCAGCAGGAAATCATGATCACAAATGGAGGAACTTGTAAATTATCTGATGATGGACAGTTTGACAGATCAATAAGTCAGCCAGTCTTCCATAGAATTCAAGCTTGTTCTGAAATCCCTAGATTTTCCATCAGCCACCCCTCTGTCATAATGCTCTCTCTTCTTGGCTGCTCAAGAAACTTTCTGGGGAGAGCAGTATGATAAAAGTTTTATTTGGAGAATATTAATCTGTTGCCACTTATTTTAAGTTGGAGGGAGAAAAACGTGCTCTGGAGGCTTAGCATTTCTTTTCATTCCATTTTGTGTAGTTCTTTCTGAAGACAAAAATAACAATAAATCCTTAGACTGTGCCAGGCATAGATCTAAGAGCTACACACACAGACACACACACAAAATTTAATGTTTGCAATAACCATATAAAGCAGACACTATTATCATCCCTATTTGGTAGATGAGCAAACTGAGCTACAGAAAAAGCCAAAGTCACATAGCTAACAAAGAGTAAAACCAGGAAAGTCAATAGCAGTAGCTGGTGTATAATACATGTGGAATGAATGCATGAGTGAAAGTACTGGGGATAAACAGAATGAATTCTGATAAGAGACTGTGATATGAGTTAGAAAAGTGAGAAGAAATTACACATTCAGGTTAACGACAACATCAGAAGTCAAAATGGGAAAGGGGTCTCCTTGTTAACCTGGACAGTGTTCCAAAGAAATTGCTCTTCAAATGAGAGAATTTGAAGTAGAGGTGGTAAAGCAAGTGAAATTTACTCAAGATTACAGAAAATATGGCACATTGGGAAAGTTAACACATTTCTCTGCTGTTAAGATCAAGCCCCTGTATTATTATCGGGTCTTATAAGTGGTGTTTGAAACAGATGCCATTTCAACTGCAAGGAATTTACTGAGTGAAGCCCAATTTGCTGGATGTTGTGACTTTGAGAATAGGAGTGGCATCTGTATATCTAGAGAGGGTACAGAATGTGTCCCACAAAAACCTCAGTAACACAGTTCTAAACAAGACATCAGCCCCTATTGGAGTCTATCAGTGAGCTCTTAGCTTCTAAGTACCTAGCTGTCTGTGTTAGGTGTTAATGCCTAAATACCATTAATCAAAAACAGTCCTAGAGCATATACTAGTGCTAACTATTAGGAACCCAAAATGGATAAAATATAGTCTCTAATATCAAAGTTCTTATAATCAAGTTACAGGAAAATAACATAAACTTATACCCAATATTGGATGATGATAATACATGGATTGTATAATAAAAGCCAAGCTTATTTTGTTTTACCAATGTACAACATAAGTTTGAGTAAGAATGACTCAGTAGGGATTTAGGACTGGAGGAGGAATTTTAGATGGGTCTAGATTACTAAACGGTGGATGACGAGAAGAGCATTTCAAAAAGGAGCAGAAGCAATAGTTCCAAATGCTGATAAAAAAATCTGAGACACCATGAAACAAAACAAAACAAAAAAAGCCTTTGGGTTTCCACACTTAAAACAGATTGTACTGACCTGGATTTATGAAACAATTACCCACAGCATATAATGATAATTACAAATGTATTTCTTCTGAAAGCAGAGTCTACTCTTAGATCTTCATGATTTAACTTCCCTAGTCTTGCTACTTTGGGATTCTTTGGTCTTCTGAGTGTTAGAAACCTTCTCTTAGGCTTCCAATTCTTTTATTCCCAAGATCGGCATCAAGAGGTGTTCTCAGTCATTTTTTCAGACAACATGGAGACTGTGCCTCCTGACTAGCTTAGAATTCTGGCCTTCTCTGACGTGTCCTTGACCTCAAATGAGGCACCTGTTTCTCTCCAATTATGCTCATCCCTATGTTAAAGAGATAGGCTTGGGCCAGCATAGCTTTTGAGCTGTACTTTTATCTGAGTGCATAGTTCATGTATTGAGCCAGGCGAGCTGGTGCTGACACACAGCACACCCTGATTGCCATCAATCTGCTCCCAGAACAATCTACCCAACCATCACAAGATATCACTTTGGGGCTGACATCTTTGGGGCCAAGTCCCAGCCAGGAGATGTGTGTCACCCAGGGATGACAGTCTGATCAAAATGCATGATGGATAGGACATAACCATCATCCCATCACTCATGAGCAAGGAGGCAAAAATTGTCATCGTAGGAGTGTCAAGTGTGGGGAAGGTAATTTTTGACAGGTGATTAATGCCAAGGAGCCAGCAGTCATCCAGGTACTGCCGAGAGAAATGGGCAGTTATATATATTCTTTCTATGACAGTGCCTCCCTTCCCCCACTCTTGACCTCTGGTTTTACAATACATTACCTAAAAGCTTCATAGATGACCTTTTCTTCACCAAATTGTAAATATTTTTGCCTCTCAAAATCTAGAGGCTATATTACATACACTGTACACACTCACACAAAATGTAATTCTAGCAAGACCCCATAGTCTCATCACCTTTTGCAAAACAACTTAAATGATCCCAAGTTAATGTTACTCTCATGGTTCCGAAGGAAGCAATAGGTCAGGCTGTCTGGGGCCAAATCTGGCCTATAACTATGACCCTGAGCAAATGATTGTATCTCTGTGTTGAAGCTTCCTCATCTATGAAATCAGATTGTTTTGAGGACTAAAGGAGGATCTCACCTTCGTGGTTTATAGTCAATGCTTAATAAGCGATAAGTAATATTATTATTGTACTTTTGCTATGCTTGTTATATATGAGAGAAAAGTTTCAAAACTGCAATGATTTTGTGGAATGAAGGACACCTGAAGGAGGCAGGTAAAATGGGCTAGAGCAAAGGATGCTTGGACACTTGAATGGGCCTGGGTCCTTTGTGTTGGAACATGGAGCAACATAATAGCAGAAAGCAGGGAGCTAAAGCCACCCTTAAAACTGCTGAAAGTTCGTCCTCCTTTTTACCCAGGCCCCTGTAGAGACTCCATTAGCTTATTCAATTCATGGAGGACCTAGGAGAGGTAAGAGAAAACCTGAAGGATGATCACAGGACTCATTTGTGTAGCCCACAGTCATGTGTAGACTTCCAGTGAAAACACATGTGGATATTCTGAGCAGGCAGCCCCCAGCGGGCAGCAGTGTGTCTCAGAATTCTGGCCTTCTCTGACCTGTCTTGGCTTCAGGCAAGAGACAGAAGCTACACCGGTTATTTCAACAGAGAGAATTGAATACAAACGATTGTTAGCTTTGCTTTGAAGAACTGAAAAGCCAAAAAAGAATTCCAAGGTTCTACAGAGGTAGCAACTACCAGAAGCAACTTCAAGTCCATGTGGACTTGGGAACGAGGGGAAGTGGAGGTTACAATTATTCGGACTTAGGCCTCTGGGGAGGGGCACCCGACAGCTGGTGCTGAGATCTTTGACTGGGTGTGATGTGGCTGTTTTTTAAACGTTGGAAAAATGGACTCCAAATGGGATTCAGCTGTTGCTTCTGGAACACAAGAACACTTACTGGGATCAAGAAATGAGGCTGGTGTGCTACTGACAAGAGAAAGGAAGGAGCAAGTCCCTTCTCTCTCCCGGAGCATTGCAGGGGCTCTCTGCTGCTCCCTCTTGGGTGCTTTTAACAAGGGCCTCTGGCCAAGCTGTAAGGAAGTTTACCTGGTCTCCACTCCTGGGTCACACAAAGCAGGGTATGGAATGGGCAGGAAACAGCTGAATCCAATCCACTCCTTCGCCTACCCAGCAAACACTGACTACCTACTGTGTGTCCAATATTGAAGGCTAGGAGACACAGCCTTATCCCCTAGGGACTCAGGGAAGAAGGAGAGTAAGGAAACAAAGTGTGACTTGGACTATGACCGAGAAATGTAGGACCTAAAGTAGATCACCTCCTCCAGCCGAGTGGAAAGATGGATGAGGGAGAGAACAGCCCAGAGCTGAATGGTAAAAATGAGTTGGGCCAGGCACGGTGGCTCAAGCCTGTAATCCCAGCACTTTGGGAGGCCGAGGCGGGAGAATCACTTGACGTCAAGAGTTTGAGACCAGCTAGGGCAACAAGGCGAAACCTCATCTCTACAAATACAAAAGTTAGCCTGGCATGGTGGTGGGCACCTGTGGTCTCAGCTATTCAGGAGGCTGAGGCAGGAGGATCTCTTGCACCCAGAAGGCAGAGGTTGCAGTGAGCCGAGATCATGCTACTGCACTCCAGCCTGGGTGACAGACCGAAACTTCGTCTCAAAAAAAAAAAAAAAAAAAAGGGATCCGCTATGGGGGGTGTCCAAGGGAGAGAATACAATCATGGGTTCTTAGTTTCTGTTTCTGGTTGGGCCAGTAAAGCCCCTTCTTCATCCTTCTTTTCTGCTTATCACTAGGGACAGAAGCTAAAACCCATGGCTTCCAGCTGCTAAAAACCTAAAACAAAACAAAACAGAACAATATCAACAAGGTAAGGCAGAGAGGTCAAGTTTGCACTAGATGAAGGAGAGGAGGAAAGTCCATCGATCCTGATACACAGAGGAACAAGTCAGGAGGTGCCTTATATGCCAAACATGGAATTTGGATTTTTCTCCTGAAGGCAATGAGAAAATACCAGGAATTTTAACCTGACATAATCAGATTTGTGTTTTGATAAAAACATTTTGAACTTGGTGAGAATGGCATCTGAATGAGCATTGGAAAAACGTTGCTATAAGCTAGAATTGTTAAATTTCATTTACCTAATTAATGCATGTACAAAAGAAAGATAATAATAAAAAGTAGTGAGAAATCCCACTCTCTCCTGCCTCCTAGCAATAACCATTTTTATTTTCTTCATGCTTTCCTTGTTGCTTTATTTCAACACAAGTAAATAGGACCATTTATTTTTATTTTCTACCCCTTGCTTACAGTCTTTTCTTATTTGAAACAATGCAAGAGGAAGGAGACTCCAAAGTGACTTTTCTGGGTCAATGGATAAATGCTTCAGTAATCTGGGTAGATGTTTCCAGATCTGGTGGCTATTTTTTCTTCCTAGATGTTGTACCATTTTGTACTCATAGCAGCATTATGGGTCAGTGCTGCTACCCGCAGCCTAACCAACAGAGTATGCTGTAAAAACTTTGGAAATTGTTGCCACTCAATAGTTTAGAAAATGGAATGTCAATGTAGTCTTTAATTATGAGTGAAATTGTGCTTTTGTTTCAGATGTTTAAGGGCCGTTTATATTTCATTTTCTTTGGTCTCTTCATTAATGTTTTCTAAGCATTTTTCTATTGGGTTGTTCTTCATTTATTCTTATTCCTAAGACTCACAGATGTTTTTTCCCAGTTAGCTGTATCTTTTGGAAGGTTTTTGTTTTTGTTTTGTTTGTCATATGAGTTGTAGTTTTATACTGTCAGGTTATTAAATAATTCATGTGTTTTCTATAAATACATTTATTTTTATTTTTTAAAGAATTTCAAGTATGACTTGTTCTCAGTGAACCAAATTTTTACCTAAGGTTTAGCCTTGTAAATGCCCAAATGTCTTTTACATATTTTTCTAAAATGATTTATATATTACCTTAGTTTTTTAATAAAAATTCTCACACAATATGTCTTTCAGAATGACTATTATGAACATTAATTAATTCACAATTTATGAAACAAAATAAGACTTTTAGACACAAAGGTCTGTTTGCCTCTATGTTAAGTGGCTCCAGATTGCAAATTGGCTGAAGCTATGTACAGCTCTATCTCCTCCTTTGCTCCTGGTTGCTGTTAGAAGACCCACCAGGAGCCTCTCTGCCCTCTTCTAACTGTGCTCTAAGTGGATGGAGAAAGTTGACAAGCTCCTGAGTGCTCATTCATACATACCCTGTTCGGGTTCTAGCTCTGTAGCAACTTAGTAGACCCTGACCTGACCTTATCTTCTCTTTAGGTAGATTTAATCAGGATAATTGCTGTATCTGTCCATGTTTGGGTACCTTTGTGCTATATTAACGATGTCTCTCTTTCCTTCTTTTAGAGTCTAGTTTGTGAATTCAGGCTCCATTCAGGTTGTAGGTATTAACTTGTTGCCACCACCAACACTGTATCCCATCCCATTGTATCCCTGATTCTGATCTCCCTAAATACTGAGACCTGTATTAGTTCATAGCAGAGGCTCAATATTTGCTGCATTTGAACAGTTTTATGAAATATGTATATGAAAACTATGATCAAACCTGCTAAGTCTGACTACCAATTGTTCCAGAAGTGCAAAACTGGGTAAGAAGTCTCAAGACAAATATTTTGAAGAGTGCCTCAGTCCTGCTATCTCAGACAGATAGTTGGAATGATCCTCCTTCTTCTACGTGCACTTAGGAATTCCCTCGACATTGACCCAATATCCATGTATTATTACTAGGGTTCAGGGCCCTGGCTACAAAAGGCCTTCAAAACAGATCACTTTAACTTTTGCCAAAGTTCCTCACCCTGGCTGGGTTCCTTGTCTCTTCTGCAATTTTCTCTGCTGCAGTTTCATGAAACATAATCCACTGACGCCGTCTCCTTCCCGTGCATTTACTCCTTTTCAGCTTAGAACCATCGTGTTCCCTTTGGCTCCCAGCTGTTTCTTTGAGGCTGCCCTCCCTCTCAGTCCTCTCACAGTCTCTTTACCTACTATCTGCCCCATGGGAGACTGATGGTATTGCTATGTCTTTCTCTTTCTCACTCTCTATATCATAAAAGAGTTACTTAGCTGAATAGGAGGCCCATTGCCCCAGGAGACAGACCAGAAATTCTTTCTATGCTACTTGGAGTTTTCTCATTTTTCGTTTAGTAAAGCAGCAGGATCCCGAGGCTGGTTTTTAAACATGTTACTCTCCAGATGAGTTTCTTTGGCCTTAGTGGCCTCTGTTTTGACTGCTTTTCTTTATTTTCTTCTATTATCTCTTCAATGACAGAGTTGCGAGTATCACTAAATTGTTGTGCTTTCCCACAGCAATGCCCTGGTTTCTGTGTCTAATACCTTAATAATGGGCTTCAATATTTGATCACCAGCAGGCCCAAGAGTTTTCCTGGATTCCATGTTCTGTCCTCAAATTCTAGGTTTCACAGTTGCTCCAGACTGCACTTTAGAGACATAGTTTGCTTTTTGATTCTCAACCAACCTAACTGCAATTAAATTGAATCAACCTAGCTGATTCAAGACTGATTTTGATAGATAGATAGATAGATAGATACATAGATAGATACATTTCTCTAAATTAGGATTTCTATTTTGGACAGGATAATTATTTGTTGTGGGAGGTTGTTCTGTTTATTGCAGGATGTTTACCAGCCTCCCTGGCCTCTCTCTACCTACTAGACAGTAGCATTCACTCTGTGAAGTTAAACAGCCAAAAGCGTCGTCAGGTGTTGCCATATCTTACAGGGTGGTACAATCACCTCCACTTAAGAATCATTGCTCTAAATCTGTTATACCACCAGTTATTAGTAAATAATCATAACAAAATCATTAATATTTTTAAAGCTAATGGAATTAAGTGAATACTGTAGGCCAGGCCCTTTGGAAAGTACTTTTTTACATAGACTTGTTCCAAGCTTAAAACAGCTCTATGAATTAAGTATGAGAGGAAAAAGATTTTAAAGTCACAAAGCCAGCAAATGGTGGAGCTCTTTTGTTTAAACTATAAGTCAATTCCAAAACTCATGCTGTTTACAGTTATCTTATACACTTTACACCTTGTCTTCTATGACATATTTATTTCTACTGACATGTACCTTTGGCTTAGAAGATGAAGGTTTTTTTTTTTTAATCATCTTTTGAGTTCATGAGTATTGAAAGTGAGCACAGTGCTTTGTCCATAGTAGACAATTGACGAATGTTTGTTGAACGGAGTACCTTTTAATTAGTTCTGAAAATGAAACTTTTCTATTGCTGTGCTCTGCACACGGTGGTTTCTTAATAACTGTTCCAAATGCATATACTATAATCCAGAAAAAAAAAACAGATTACTCACCCTCTATTTGTTTTCTATATTCTTCTGAACTTTAATAATGGGGGGCAGGGGAAGTGATGGGAGTCATCTTTAGATGGCATTTTTGTTTCTTTTTATCTGTTGACTTTGACCATTCTGAATCTTTTGCTTGTATTTATTATTTTCCTTCCAATCCAGTCTCGATCAACAATCATAAGCAGAGTAATTTGCATTATCTTTACACGGCACCATCTTCTGTGGAAGCAGAGCTGTATTACAAATACTATTTAATTTATCCTCTGAGTCTTTAGTGAGGAGAGTAGGGGATATTATTTTTTACTTTTAGTAGACAGGGTTAATTGCAGATATCAAATAACTGACACACCCAAAGATTATTAAATCAAAGCCTTGACTCTTAATCCATAGCATTACCATTACTAAAGTAAACTTCTCTGTTAAGATACAATAGAACTCCACTCTCAAACCCCGCCCACCATCCAATTTAATCAATGAACACAGACCGTTTCCTATAGACATACCCTGTGGAAGTGAAGGGAAACACATTTGTTTTGTGGCTATGTGATCCTGACTACTCTGCTAGTCACTTTACATTTAAATTAGTAAGCTTACTTTGAAGTAGGTATTAAATGTATCTCCATTTTTAAACATGAGGCTGAAAAGAAATTAAGAAACCTGCCCCAAATCTGCAGCTAGAAAGTAGCAGTACCAGGTATTAAAAATTGTTGTGGTTTCACAGGAAATTCTACTGTTATTTTTAACTTAACTCACATAAACTGATATGGTTTAGCTGTATCCCCATCCAAATCTCACTGGAGCTCCTATAATTTCCATGTGTCATGGGAGGGACCCGGTGGGAGGTAATTGAGTCATGGGAGCGGGTCTTTCCTATGCCGTTCTTGTGATAAAGAGTGTCACAAGATTTGGTGGTTTTATAAAAAGGAGTTTCCCTGCACACCCTCTCTTGCCTGCTGCCATGCAAGATGTGAATTTGCTGTCTACCATGATTGTGAGGTCTCCCCAGCCATGTGGAACTATGAGTCAATTAAACCTCTTTCCTTTATTAATTACCCAGTTTCAGGTATGTCTCTATTAGCAACACGAGAACAGACTAAGACACAAACCTTTCTCTAAGGAGCAGTCAGAAGAAATCAGTGCTTAAATAAGATTTCTCAAATCCCTGCTATTGTTCAAGAACCAGCCCTCTCACTGAAGAAGGAAGAGAAGTAGAAGAGTTTATCTTTTGGGTCCGCAAGTTGCACATAGGAAAGGGGAGCATAAACTAGGTAGGCTCTGGAAGGTTAGAAGATGGACACACACCTTCTCTTGCATTCTCCCCAAGAATCCCAAGAATTGTGGACTGTTACAGGTATGGAAGGGTTGCCACCTTGCACTCCAGAGACTGTTATATTTTTTAGTAAATGAAGTGATCCCAGGATGCTGCAAGTGGTGCTATGAAATTCTTACAGATGAAAAGTGCTATATACATGTCAGATATTATTACACAGCACTTATAAAAAATGTTTCCACTTATCGGTGTGGACTCACTGTTGAACAGTTTAGAGATGATAGTTATTGCTAGTAATAGCAGTCAGAATAGCAGTAAAAATGGCCTTTTTTTGCTATACTTTGCTCCATATTTTACTGTTTTTTCCCCTCTATAATCCAAGGTGGCCTAGAACAAGAGCAAAAAAAAATTTGCCGACAAGGCTTAAAAATAGAAAAATGACTTTTTTTTTTAATTGTGGTAAAGGTCAATAGCAAAGGAGGAATTTACATGAGTGTATCATAAACAAATTTAGGTCACAGGAAGTTTTTTAAAAATTATAAGAATATGACTTTTTTGCTTTTAAAATTCATATTATGATGTAAATGCTACCATCTTTAGAAAATTTGACCTTTGTAATTGGAAACATGCACCTTTTTAAGTAGATAATGCAATACTAGGATGCTGGTATGTTTTTAATCTAACTTTAAAATATTTAAGGACAATTGTCTGGCCCCTGAATTAACCACCGGTTTGGTCAATTGTAGTAACCACCCGTGCCCATTGGCTTCCTATTTATTCTTCTAGCTTCTGTAGGAAGCCACTTAAGAGACATGCCCATCACCTTACCTTCATGTCATTGAATACTTCACAATCAGCTTCTGCTCAGCCAAGCAAATAGTGCTACCTTCCACAGCAAAATATCCTTATTCTTCTCACTTTGGTTTGGCTACAGCCTGAATTTTTGCTCTAGTGTTATGAAAATCTCAGTATATCTGGGAAATGAGATTTTCCTCTCTTCTCTGGGACTTGACAAAGGCTCTTCTTCCTGCTCATATGTACTGGCCACCACTTTTCAATTACAAACTGCTGTCATCTACTTAAGCTTATATAATTCTCAAAATCTCTTGAATTAAACATTATTTCTACTTTTCAGAGAGAGAAGCTGAATTCTGAGAAGTTAAATACAATGCCCCAAGTAAACACAACCATTAAATCAAGTCGGAATTTGATTTTAAATTCAGGCCTTTTAATTTCAAATACTAGAAGTTTTCCTTTATGTGAGAAGTTAGAACACTTTCACACTTTCTGTAAAGAACTAGTTAGTAAATATTTTCAGCTTTGCAGCCCATAGGGTTTCTATTACAACTACTCAACTCTATCCTTTGGCGAGAAAGCAAAGACAGTGTGTAAACAAATCTCTGTGTTGCAATAAAACTTTATTTAAAAACCAGGCAGTTGCTGGGTTATAGTTTGCCAAACTCTGCTATATATGGCACTTTCTCTGTAACTCTATTCCATTTGAGATTTAGTTATGGACTCCCTCTTCTGGCTAAATTTTTAGTTTATTTACAAAGACTAGAAAGGAAGAGAAAATAACTCTATGCAGCCTTCTAATGTAAGCTACTAGCTGACAACATTTTCCAGTATAATAGTCAATTTATGGAACAGAAATAGTGCTGGACGTAGAGAAAAATCTTGGATTTGAAATTGGAATCTATATATTAATAACTTTGGAGCTGTGAGTTTGAGAACATTGTTAACTTCTCTGAGACCCAGGATAATACAGAAATGATTTGAAAAGTTATTTCATGGGTGCTTATGTGATTATAAGGATCAAATGTGATAAATATGGCAGTGATGAAATCAGTACCTGCTACAGAGTAGGCTCTTATTTTAGTCAGTTCAGGCTCCTATAAAAAAAAAAAACCATAAACTGATTTGTTTATAAACATCAGAAATTTATTTCCTATAGTTCTGGAGGCTGGAAAGTCCAAGATCAAGGCATCAGCAGATTCAGTATCTGGTGAGGTCCTGCTTCCTGGTTCATAGATGGCAAAAGAGCTCTCTGGGGTCTCTCTTATATGGCATATTTACCCTCATAATTTAATAACCTTTCAAAGGCCCAATCTCCAAATACACTCATTGGGGATCGGGTTTCAACATATGAATTCTGGGGGACACAAACATTTAGTCTCTAATAGGCTTCAATAAGACTATTGAATCTCTGTTTTAACATAATGGGAACTTTCTGTCTTACGATTCTGGGTTTAGGTCAAGAAATATGAAGATGATATTGGTTAGGTCATTTCATGTATGTTTGTTGAGTCATTAGTTGATTAATTCCAAATGGAATTTGGGGCAAATAAAAGATTGCTGTTTATAGTGTTTGGAGGTTATAGATATTACTATATTCCCACTACAAGTGGTTTTTCAGCTATTGATTTTAATCAGAGGTGTGCTAGCCTTTGTATTTGGTTTCCCCAGCTTTCATTCTACTCTCAAATGGTTAATCTATGAGAATTCTATAATGCTATTTGTCTTGCCAGTGATTGGTTTAAGGATAAGCAGAACTCCAGTTCTGGTCATTAAGATAAAAGAAGAATTCTACTGTTAGGGGCTTCTGGAACAAGTTTTCTCTCTTAAGAAAAAGGCATGTAAAGAAACTGCTCCTTTCTTCCTCCATATATCTGTCTTGCTGGAGGTTCTTTTCTGGGATAGAAACAGCTGTCTTGCGACCAGAAAGGTGTCAACTGAGGGCAAAGCCGTCACACAGAGGATGGCAGAGTAGGAAGGAAAAAACTGGAATTTTTGATGACCCAGTTGAAATTCTGAAGCTACCAACCTGAGAATCTTCTAATGTTCGGTAACAAGATCATGTAAGATATAGTTTAAGCCCATTTGATTGGATATTTGATTTTTTGCCATCCTAACAGATCATTCTTTATATTTTTTGTGACTTTATTTAAAGGCTACAGCTGAGACTAAGAAATGTTGGATTGTTGTCTTGATTCTGCCACTCTGATTAACTGAATGATTTTCAGAGAATCATCTAACTTTGCTAATTTTTAGTGTTTCCATTCATATAATGAAGGAGTTCAATAGAAAAATTAAACCTTAAATATATTTCACCATTTTAATAATCTGTAGATTTGTGATAATGAACAGAAATGTTTTTGTAGTTATTTTTTACACATTTTAGTCTAGATCTGTGCTGTACACTGTGTTAGCTATTAGCCAGATCTCACTAGTCTAGATGGAGTTGTGCTGTAAGTGGAAAATATGTACAGGGTTTTGAAGACTTAACATGAATTAAGGTAAGGAAAATATATTAATCATTTTTATATTGCTTATATATTGAAATGATAAAGTTTTGGTTACATAGGGTTAAGTAAAATATATTCAATTGATTTCACCTATTTTAAAAAACTTTTTAATGTGACTATTAGAAGATTTATAACTGGATTTATGTTCCCTTTACTACATTTCAGTTGGGTAGTACTGGTCTAGATTGTACCGTGTATACTAAAGCTCAGCAAAAGCACTCTCACAGAGGTCAAACTAGATTAAATCCTAACAAACAATTTAGTAATACAAAAACCTATAGAATTTGCTCCTGCACCTTACTTCAAGGACAGGAGATAACTATTCTTTATTTTATTGCAATTAATTTTCTCATTTGAACAAAAGTTTCTGAAATCTCAACCTAGAAGCAGCTTGAATATAGCATCTGGCATAAGCAGAATAGAAACCTAAAGAAAATTCTCTTAAATGTTGAAATACCAAGAAAAGTCCAGGTAGATGCAAGTTTGTCTTATCTTCTCATCAGTGGAAGACATTGAGGTTCTGATGATTAGGATGCTCTCCCAGTACAAAGAAACAAATGGTGAAGGAGCAGTTTCCAGGGCGTGTGCACCTACACCAAGCTCTGTTGAGGTCAGGCACTGTCAACTTTGTGTCCTGGTGCCAACCATGCTCAGACCACTAACTCTACCACTTACTTCCTTTGCTGTGCAGAAGCTTTTTAGTTTCATCAAGTCCCATCTATTTATCTTTGTTTTTGTTGCGTTTGCTTTTGGATTCTTGGTCATGAAGGCTTTGCCTAAGCCAGTGTCTACTAGGATTTTTCCAATGTTATCTTCTAGGATTTTTATAATTTCAGGTCTTAGACTTAATTCTTTAATCCTTCTCGAGTTGGTTTTTGTATAAGGTGAGAGATAGACAAGGATCCAGTTTCATTCTTTTAAATGTGACCTGCCAATTATCCCAGCACTGTTTGTGGAATAAGGTGTCCTTTTCCACTTGATGTTTTTGTTTGCTTTGTCAAAGATCAGTTGGCTGTAAGTATTTTGCTTTATTTCTGCGTTCTCTATTCTGTTCCATTGGTATACATGCCTGCCTTTATACCAGTACCATTCTGTTTTTTGATGACTATAACCTTGTTAAGAATGATGATGGTATTTTGATGAGAATTGCGTTGAATATATAGATTGCTTTTGGCAGTATGGTCGCTTTCACAATATTAATTCAACCTATCCATGAGCATGGAATGTGTTTCCATTTGTTTGCATCATCTATGATTTCTTTCAGCAGTGTTTTGTAGTTTTGCTTGTATAGATCTTTCACCTCTTTGGTTACGTATATTCCTAAGTTTTTTTTTTTTTTTTTTTTTTTTTGCAGCTGTTTTAAAAGGGGCTGAGTTATTGATGTGATTCTCAGTTTGGTCACTTTTGGTGTATAGCAGTGCTACTGATTTGTGCACATAGATTTTGTATCCTGAAACTTGACTGAATTCACTTATCAGATCTAGGAGCTTTCTAGATGAGTTCTTAGGGTTTTCTAAGTATACAATCATATCATTGGTAAACAGCCACAGTCTTACTTTATCTTACCGATTTGGACGTCCCTTATTTCTTTCTCTTGTCTGATTATTCTGGCTCGGACTTCTAGTACTATGTTGAATAGATGTGGCAAAAGTGAGCATCTTTGTCTTGTTCCAGTTCACAGAGGAAATGCTTTCAACTTTTCCCTGTTCAGTGTAATGCTGGCTGTGGGTTTGCCATAAATGGCTTTTATGACCTTAAAGTATGTCCCTTCTATGCCTTAATCGCATTTTTGAAGTATCTTCTCGGCAACTTCTAGACTGGTGTTTGACCAAACAACTGGGCACCATAGCCTAGCCAAGTTGGCATATACAACTTACCACTGCAACTCACATACTCATTTTTTTCTACTCTAGAATATATTTGCATTTAATAGATGAAAAACAGTTAATGTTGTTAAGCTTACCAAATATTTCACTTGTATTATTCTCTGTAGTTTCTTATATCTTTTGCCTTCCCCCATTATTGTCAGCAGCACTTACTGTCTTAGGGGGAATAGAACAAGACACACAAGCAAAGGAGTCACCTTTGAGTTTCAATTAGACGTTTTCATTTTAAAGTCTATAATATGTCCGGGCTCAGTGGCTGACTCATGTAATCTCAGCACTTTGGGAGGCTGAGGTGGGTGGATCACAAGGTCAAGAGTTCAAAATCAGCCTGGCTAAGATGGTGAAACCCTGTTTCTGCTAAAATTACAAAAATTAGCTGGACATGGTGTCAGGCGTCTGTAATCCCAGCTACTCTGAGGCTGAAGCAGAGAATTGCTTGAACCCGGGAGGCAAAGGTTGTAGTGAGCTAAGATAGTGCCACTGTACTCCAGCTTGAGTGACAGAGTGAGACTCTGTCTCAAAAAAAAAATGATAATACTAGGGTATACTGTTTTTGTCCCAAACAACAAACCTTAGAAAAAAGACAAAGCAGGCTACCTTGTTACAGAAGAGGTAAATATTGCATAGGGAAAGCAAACAGAAGACAAAAATAACTTTGTCTTTAGGAATCCATGCAGGCGCATTCCTGAAAAGCAATTCTATATCTCACCCAAAGTCTATTTCCTAATTAGGTGAGGGTTGTGGAACAGAAACCAGAGGTAGAGTTCAGAATCCAAGAGCAGTGGGAGCTCTCTTTGGGTTTTGAGGGGAAGTTCAAGACAGTTGCAAGCCCCATGGGAATGTTTCTCTATCTATCATGACAGAAAAGTGGTTCAGCAACCCAAATCCCCGTTAATGATAGACTAGATAAAGAAAATGTGGCACGTATATACCATGGAATACTATACAGCCACAAAAAATAATGAGTTCATGTACTTTGCAGGGACATGGATGAAACTGGAAGCCAAAACTTCAGCAAACTAACACAGGAACAGAAAACTAAACACTGCATGTTCTCATAAGTGGGAGTTGAACAATGAGAACACATGGACACAGGGAGGGGAACATCACACACTGGAGCCTGTTGGGGGGCAAAGGGCAACAAGAGAGAGAGCATTGGGACAAATGCCTAATGTATACGGGGCTTAAAACCTAGATGACGGTTGGATAGGTGCAGCAAACCACCATGACACATGTATACCTATGTGACAGACCTGCATGTTCAGCATGTGTATCCCAGAACCTAAAGAAAAAAAAGGTGGTTCAGTAGAGATGCCTCAGACAGACATTTTCCATCTCTGTGAAGGGCAGGAGATTCCATTTTTCTCTGTCCATCTCAGGCACAGCTTGGAGGGACTGGAGAACAAGCTAGATCAGAGATGGCTACTTATGGAAGTGAGGGAGGAAGCAGCTGAGACATATGACCAAAGGTGACCACAGATGACTGAAGACCAGATAGGAATGAAGCAGAACATCTTCCCCTCTGGACTGTAATGTACCTGCATATAATATTGTCTGTCCATCTAGCATAGACAGACTCATCACTGAATATCCTTAAAGACTCACACCCTTATATTACTGGACTACCATATATTGCTATTTACCCAGGAAAGCCCTGATTTGTACTAGTTGCCTCAAGCCTAATTGTTAAACAGCAGTACTTCTCACTCTAGAAAGTGTCATGGCGTGCACTAAAAACTCTATCATGACTTAACTAAGCTCTCAAAACTTAGATGCAACACAGGAAAGTGCTGAATCACTTGAGGTTAAGATTTTTCTACCTGGAAAAATAAGGGAAATCTAAAATGGAAATTAAATTCATTAATAGAGAAAATACGGCTGTGTTTGGCACTCCTGATAGTGTGTACTGACATTTCAAATCTTTCCTAATTTAAAAAGCACTCAGACCTCAGAAGTTTACGTACTCAAGTCCATCTCACTACAACTACTTGAATATAATGGGATATATAAAGTTTTAATATTTTATGTACTTAATTTGTCCCTCAACTTTTTAGAGTGCCTTTAATCTATCAGCAAATATAGTCTTCACTAATTTATTATTATAATATGGTGGAGAGCAAGGGATGCTTTACAAAAGGCTTCACAAGCCCTGCTAAGGGAATTTGGATGGTACTCAAGGAAGTCGAATAATAGGTTTGTGTTGTAGAGTTGGCTTGAGCAGCTGTGTGGAGGACGGACTGGAGGCAGTCAGGAGGCTGCTGCTGCCGTGTAGATGAGAAATCAGTCTGAACCGAGGAAGTAACCCTGGAGAGGCCGAGAGGACAGACTCAGGGGCCGTTTAGGAAATCAAATACAAAAGTACTGGGAAACAAATTTTATGCTTGGAATGAGGAAAGAGAGATTTGTCGAGTCAGAATGAGTTCAATGTGGAATAGAGGGTTAAGGTTCTGGGGGACGGTCAGGAGGAGATGATGGTTATGCAGGTGAATATGTGAGTATGGAGCTTGATGTGAAGTTGTGCATGAGAGATTTGTGCTTGGAAGCATCTGATTTTAAAAAAAGAGCAGGCATTGAAAAAAGGAAAAAATACAATGTTTACTATACTTTCTTTTAATCTTAGGGTAAATGTAAAAATTGCCAAAATAAACTTTATGTTGAAGTCAGACTAGAGGGTAGTATTCTGAAATAAATATAACTCAATATAACACCTTATGAACTTTCGCATTGGAATTTGTGTTGGAATTTACCTTAAACCAATGTTTGCCAGCTGGGTGCAATTTTGTCACTCCAGGAGACATTTTTCTGCTTGTCATAACTGTAGTGAGGGGAGGCAGTTACTGGTATGTAATGGCATGAAAAAGAGTTCAAATCATCCTTAAATTGTTTTTCTAATGGAGAAACACCAGAGAAGGATTTTTGCTGTAATGCATGAAAGAATCTTAATCTTGGGGCTGGAAAGTCCATTCCATTAGCTTTTCAACTCAAAAGGATGTTTTCCTGGTTAAAAGCCCTTATGTGCATAGGAGTACTCTGTGAGCATACATGCAGGGCTCCAAGAAAGTATGGCATGTTCACCCAGTGAATCCACACTGTAGGTTAGCAGTCAATGCAAAGACAGCGAGTTCAATACCATGGGAATAGATGGGAATGTACATACCACCAAAAACATCTAAAACATGAGGCTTGAAAATGACCATTAAATCTGGCTATTGCATTGTTAAATGTGAGGACAGAAAGATGCAAGTAGTCAGCAATATAACGTAATGGTGAAGAGCACAGGTTACTGAATCTGATCTTACAAGACTCCTGGTCCTATGACTCATTAGTTGGATGGTCTTCAGCAAATTATGTATCCTTCCCTGTGAAGCACATTTTTCCTCTGTAAAATGGGGATAAAATACATCCCACCTCCAAGATTTGTGTTTGGGAGTAAGTCAGATATCACACACAGAGCTAGCAGAGTAATTGGCACGTTGTAGACTCTTAATAAATGTCACCTACATGTGCTTTGGTGCTTAGCTGGTAAAGAGTGTCATCAGTGGAGCAAAAAAACACCTAGACCTAGCCCAATGTTTCCAAAGTGACCCTCTACTAAAGGCTTCCAGGTAATCGATAAAAATACGTTGACTATATTAATGCCAGGAATATAACAACTATAGGTTGTTTTAATCAAATCAATAATTTGTTGATCAATATTTGTTAAAAGTGATGACATTGATTCTACTGGTTTCTGCCATAATGAATGACAGCAGATGAAACAGATTGATGAGTTTTAAAGTGCAGTCCTAATACTCCTTATGAAAAACTGGGAACCACAGATAAGAGAAGCAGTTATAAAAGACTGAATGATTCCAAAGAGCCTGAAAACAAAGGCTGTGTGCTTCGAAACTATGCCGTAATATTTAATTCCTTTTTCCACTGCTTACTAGCTGTGTGGTCTTCAGCAAATTACTCAACCTGTCTGTGTTTCTGTTTTCTCTTATATGTAATAAGGATCAAATCTATCTTGTAAAATACCTGTGAAGATTAAGAAACTAAATGTAAAGTACTAGGCACAGCACAGCCATAAAATTTTCAGTAAATGTTAGCTATTGGAATAGTATTAACAAACACAAAGGTATATGAATGCAAAATTGAAATGAATTTTAAAAGATAAACTACATATGACAAATTTCACATTTCTAGTGTTCTACTTTGGAGCTACATTTGTATGCTTATATGCTTTTCTTCTGACAACACTTTGGAATAACTTTCAGAGGCAAAGAAGTAGGTGGTCTTCTAGGTCCCTGGATAGCTATGAAGGCATAGAATATTTTTGGCCAATATTTTTTTTAGCTGATATCAGAAGTGACCTTCTGAACAGCCAGATACTCAATATTATATTCAGCTGTTTAATGTTTCATCATCCCACTCATTAATCACACACAACACTCATTAATCAAGTTACAAAAGAGGATCATTACTAACTGGGGGCAGTAGTGCAGGAACATTGCTGCCTGCAAGCCACATCAGTAGGCTTTGCATTACTCCAAAGATTGGGAAATGGGCAACTGGGGTATAATGGCATCAAGTGGGTGACATTTCTGTGGAGATCGGAGGAACCATAAGACCTGGGTAGTTTCTTAAGTTATGGCCCAAAACAATCAGAGATACAATGACAGGGCATATACAAACAAGGCTAATAGAGATGAGATACTAAAAGATTCCAGATAACTCTTTTTGTAAATAAATTCAATATGCCAATATTCGCTATGACAAAATTTGTAAAGTGGGAATTCACCCACTATTTCAGTTTAATTAAAGTTTTTAATTTTAGTGATTTTCAAAGTATTTCTTACCCTATTTTATTATATTTTTAGTGCAGTCTCAGCTCACTGCAGCCTCTGCTTGCCGAGTTCAAGAAATTCTCCTGCCTCAGCCTCCCGAGTAGCTGGGACTATAGGCGCGCGCCACCACCCCCAGCTAATTTTTTTGTATTTTTAGTAGAGATGGGGTTTCACCGTGTTGGCCAGGATAGTCTCGATCTCTTTACCTCATGATCCACCTGCCCTGGCCTCCCAAAGTGCTGGGATTACAGGCGTGAGCCACCGTGCCCGGCCCCAATGCAAACCTTGCAAGCCTGCCACCACGCCCGGCTAAGTTTTTGTATTTTTAGTAGGGACAGAATTACGTCATGTTGGCCAGGCTGGCCTTGAATCCCTGGCCTCAGGTGATCCGCCCACCTTGGCCTCTGAAAGTGCTGGGATTATAGGTGTGAGCTATCACTCCCAGCCCCTGTTATTGATTTATAGAGAATAAGGACTTAGCTTTCCTTAAAGTACAATTCCTTCGCATAATTCCCTCATCCTCCTGATAGTTTCATTATATTTTTTGTTAGAGTAATAATTATTTGGTAATAATTATTACTAGAATTACTACAGTTGGATCTTGTAGTAAACTATGATTACATTTCTTCTATCTCTCCTGTTTTATTCATTTAGTTTTCTGTCATACACAATTACTTCACTAGTTCACAACCCAAGCCCATTGACAGAACTGTAAGATTACTCTTAGCATAGTCAGGTTTACCAGGTAATCTATCAGTTTCGTTGTTGTCCTGGAGACATCCCTATGGGAATCCTTTACTTTCTGCTACAGTCTAGACAGCCGCATTGTAGGCTTGAGCACAGCAGTAGACATGCCATCTACCTTCCCTATCCTCTGAGGACATCTCTTCATTCCTATGTTGTATGTGCTAAACTTTCCTGGTTTATTCCATTTTGTAGGTAGATTATATCCTCCAGTAATTTCATGAGAAAGAGTGCATGGAAGAAATAGGTTGCCTAGTATAGAATTCTAGGATGGTGATGGTTTTCATCAGGTTATTTAAGTTAATGCCACATTTTCTTCTGGTATCCATAATTGCAATTAAGAGCTCTAATGTCATTCTGATTCCTAAATATTTGTATTGGACAAAAGTTATCTTCCCTTTTCTAAAGTTAAGAACATTTCTTTTGCTCTAATATTCTGCAGTTTCACTGAAATGTACCTTGATATGGGTTTTTTTCCATGAATTTTGCTGAGCATGCTTAGGTTCTTTCAATCTAAAAATTGGTTTCCTCAATTCTATAAAGTTTGCTTGATTTTATTTTACATTGTTTTCTTTCCCCCAATTTCTCTGTTTATTCTTTGTAGAGCTCTCACTAATATTATTTTTCACAGATAGACCTCCTCTTATTGAATTAGTCTTAAAGTTTTCTACTGCCTCTCTTAGTTTTTCTACTTTCTGAGACATTTCCTCTGTTGTATTTTTTAAACATTTTTTGGCGGGGGGGAAATGCTAGCCTTGGAGTGTGTGTGTGTGTGTATATGTGTGTTTACTACTGTATTCTCAGTGGCTAGAAAAGTACCTAGTACGTTAGAAACTAAGAAAAAAAATGTTGGGCTGAAAAAGTAAATGCTGTCACCTATGTTTAACTCTTGGAATGTCTTCTTTGATGCTGCAAAACAAAACTACTCATTAGACAATGACTTTCCATTCTTCCTTTCCTCCTGTCCTGGCAACCACCATTCTGCTTTCTGTCACTATGATTTGACTACTTTACATTGCTCATTTAAGTAGAATCATACAGCGTGTGTCTTTTTTTGTAACTGGCTTATTTCACTTAGCATAATATTCTCAAGGTTCATCAATATTGTAGCATGTGTCAGAATTTCCTTCTTTTTTAATGATGAATACTGTTCCATTGTGGGAATATAGCACATTTTGTTTATTCATCCATCAGTAGACACTTGGGTTGTCTCCACTTTTTGGCTATTATAAATGTGCTACTACGAACAACAATGTATAAACATCCTTTTGAGATCCTGCTTTCAGTTGTTTTGGATATATACCCAGAAATGGAATTGCTGGATCATACATTTTACATTCCCACCAACTAGTACGCAGTAGTTTCATTTTTTCCACCTCCTCATCAACACATATTATTTTTCTTCTTTTTCCATGTTTTTAGTAGTAGTGGTCCATCCTAGTGGGTATAAGATGGTATCTCATTGTGGTTTTAATTTGCATTTCCTTGGTGATTAGTGATACTGAGCACCTTTTCATGTGCATATTGGCCTCAGGCTGGTTGTTTTATCATAAAAGGATCATCTGTCTTCTCTGCAGGGCTGATAAGAGCAGTTACCAGCATTTTTGGAACAAATCATAAGGAGGCTAGGGTAAGTGGGTGGCCATCGGTGCACAGATTTTCAACCATCCCTCCTCTTTCAGGATGATGCTCCTGCCCTTGGCTGGCCGAGTGTCCCTAAGCCCAGAATCCCTCTTGTTCAGCCTGTCCAGAGAGGGAATATCCAGCTTCCCACTGGGGAAGGGGAAGAATAACTGCGTGCACGACAAATGGGAGTGGGATTCAAGGACGTTAACTGTTTCTTTCAGACAATTTTCCTGTTTCAGCCACACCTGCACCCCCACTTTCAGAGGTCACAGTTGACTCAGTTTCTAAACCTTTAGGGAGCTCTGCAATACCAGCTAGCTTATTTTTTGGAGTGGTTCCCTATGGCATTTATCCGCTTTCAGTTTTAAAATTTTTTGCTGTTATTATTTCTTCTTTTCTGTTTTTCTTCTGGTTTATGGTTTTCATCCCATCATCTCAAAGAGGCTTCAGGAGAGCATGGACATGAATGTATTTAATTTACAATTTTAATTGAAAATCCCCATAGTTATTTACTTTATTATTCCTAACAATACTTTTATTTTCACTTAAAGACAGGAGCAAAAAAGAGAACAGAAGCAGAGGCAGAGTTCTGATGAGATATTTAGCCAAGATTTATGAAAGTAAAAATAGGTGCATTCTGTTGGTGTTTGATGCCCTGACGACATAGTCAGATCTCCACTTTAATTCTTTCTTGACTCATATTTTGTGCTCATTTCATCCATTTTCAGATTCTTGTCTGTGTAGAAAACACTTTGAACACAAACCATCCTAAGTACAAAGGTAGAATCTGAAATACATATTTGCTTTGCACAAAACCTTTCAGGAATTCTGTGACTTTCTAAGTTTTAGGACAACTTCTTTAGAAGTACTTAGGTATTTTGGTTTGGTCTCTTTCATTTCTTTTCCTTTATTTTTTTTGAAAAAGTCTCACTTTGTCATCCAGGCTGGAGTGCAGCTGTGTGATCTTGGTTCAATGCAATCTCCGCCTCCTGGGTTCAAGCGATTCTTGTGTCTCAGCCTCTGGAGTAGCTGGGATTACAGGTGTGTGCCACTGTGTAAAGAACTAACTTCTTTATTTTTAGTAGAGGCAGGATATCTCCATGTTGGCCAGGCTGGTCTCAAAGTGACCCACCCTCCTCAGCCTTCCAGAGTGCTAGGATTACAGATGTGGGCCACTGTGCCCTGCCTTGGGTTGATCTCTTTCATTACACTCATCCAAGGCTACAGATATATCCTTTGTAGTTTCATTTGATTATATGCATACTGGCAGAAGTTGAGAGGGAAGCTGCTTGTTGTTTTGTACAACACTGATGGACTATGGCCTATCCTACTCTGACATAAAACATTGACAGAATAATATCTTCTGGGACCCAGGAAAATAACTTCTTGCTATTTATTATTACCGGCTGTGCTGAGGGAAGCTCTGACCTCTAAAGAAATGATCAAAAACTTTGAAAGTAGTCCTTGATTTTTGGGAATACTCACAAATTAACATGAAACATTTTAAAAGAAGAAACTTTTATTTAAATAACTAATTTAGCTTGTTTATGCCACACTGCTTTATCCAATCTGAGTAAAAAGCCTGCTTAAGCACTGGAATGCCATTATGGTTGGCCGTAATTCTGATTCTAACCAGGCATTTTTTGGTATGTATAGCAATTTCAGTATTTGTAATACTATATTAAATGATAATACACATGTATTGTTTGCAAAACTGGAATTATTAGTCTCAATGTATACATGAGGAAATTGAGGTTCAGAATACTATACGAAACTTCTTATCTCAAACAGCAAGTAAGAAAGTGAAGAAGCTCAGACATAATGTCAGTTCTCTGACTCCATATTCAATGCATGCTACCATGCACGGGTCTGTTCCTCAAAAGACTTGGACTCAACTACATAGATATGGGAAGAAAGATCAAGGATATGGAAGGACACAAGAAATGAGGGGGAATATAAGATTGAAAGATAGTAGATGCAGAAACTTCTCCTCATCTTCCCCAAACCACTCAATGGCCTCTTCCTAGCCTGGAAATGTAACTGCTATCTGTTTCACCTGGGCCTGGAATTGTGTGTATTTTCTTGGTGTTTTGGATGTGTTGACTGACCCTATGTAACAAGAGCACTCTTAAAATGTTTTCAGGAAGGCTGCCTGTATTTGCTATAACATGTCTAGCAAAACACCAGGAATTGAGGAAAAGACTATTGCCCATCAGTTTCCAAAATTAAGGAAGAACAAACTTATTTCTATAAAGGGGTTGGGGGACATCCTGGTTTCATTTCAACCCAGGCACAAGAGTGAACAGCTTTCTCAAGGCAGGGACCCTTATCCACACAGTGGCGACATTCTCAGCTTTAGCCCACGTGTCTTGTGTCCAGGTCTTCTGCCTTCACTCTTGGGCACTCTGAGCCTCTCTGCTCAGACAGAGCCTTCATTTGATTTGCACACAGAACCTAGTTGAATGCAGTCACTTCTAGTTAGGACAATCCAAGAACATGGCTGCATTTTGAAGACTAAGAGAAAGCTCTCCACATATATTCAATCCTCTGGAGTATCAGATGTTCAGAAAGAAAAAAGGGGACAGCCTTTTATTATAGTCCCCCAAAAACATAGGTGATAGGAGACTAAAGCAGATTTCTTCCTTTTTCTTAAGAGAATGGCTTTAGTCTGAGAAAGAGTAAAGAAGTAACAACCCAGTAAATAAAGAAACAGCAACCTACTACTACCAACACGTATGAGAGCAGACTATGACTTCTGTATTAAGGGGAATGATGAATGTTTTCACATTATAGGAACCATTTTAAGCACAACCTTAAAATAGTGCTTTAGAGATAGGTGAAGACATAGAGAAATTTGTCTCTACACTTTAAACCTTTTCTCTCCTACAAGGATTTTTTAGTAAGAATATGTTTTTACTAGAGCTAAGAGAATGTGAAAGAAAATTTCTAGCCTTGAGTGTTGCTGCCACCTACATGGCGGGAAGACTACAAACAGAACCTAACACTTTTCAGACAGTCATCAGCTACAGTGTGCTTTCTATGAAAATGTACTTTAGAAATCCCCAGATTTGTTTATTTCACTATCCTGATAGTATGATAGTATTTGTTATTTTCACGTCATTTTCTGTCTCAAATTCTTGCAGACCTTGGAGTTAACAGTTTGGCTTAGATTGGTGTGAATACACTGATTATTTGAAATAGAAGCTGATTCAAATGCAACTTGATCCCCATAGCTATGTCTCAGGGAAGGAATGAAGGTTCTTAATCTCACTGTATTACTGGTCTTTCCTCTTTCCCAGCCTAGCAGATTCTAAAATACAAAAAAGGAAAATGAAATGAAACACTGTTTCCTCAATTGATTATATAGTAACTATAATTTGATGCTAACGGGGATAACATAGATGTCACAATTCTTTTGATATAGATCAGAGAGGTTATTTCTGATAGGAAATGTAGTTGACACTGCAGAATTAACAGGAAACCTCTTTAAAGTCTAAAGGAAACCTGTGATATGTCAAGAACATCATGGGCTGTCTTTTTATCTTGGAAGGCATCATCCAAGGCCACGATGCTGTTACTGAGGCTCTGTGAAAACACCTTCTCCCTAGAAAATATACATGCAAGATCGAAAACCTGATTGATGACTTTACAGATAATTGCAATTAAAACGATTGCTAACTGAATAAATGATGAGTTTTGGAAGCATGTGCCAACTAATTATTGCTCTTACATAACATTATGAATATTAGCGTTTTTCTGGCATTTGGTACTTTGCAGATTTAGGCATCGTGTAGTATGGACTAAACATGGACTAATTATCTTTAGTGTTAAAAACTTTGTATCCTCTAATAAAAATCACTGCCATTTTTCCAACAGTAGGATGCAAAACAAAAAAGGACCCTAAAATTTATGTTAGGAAAATATGATTTGTGCAAGGAAAAATAGGTATTTGGAGGAACAATGTCAAAGGAAGAATAAAATATGCTCTGCCGCACCCCTACACTGAAACTCCTCCTGGTTTTGCCCCTGTGAAGAAGGGAACCATTTATGTGGTCACTTGAGTGGTCTCCCCACATCCTTTGTGGGGCAGGGTCGGGGCTGGGGTGCTGGTCTGAACGGCTCTGTGTGAGAAGCCCTGCATTTAATGGGTACCTAATTTCCCCCAGTATACCTCTAGAAGTAGGCCATTTCAGACATCTTCACTGGTTTATGGCTTTAGTTTCCACATAGTATTAAAGTAACTATTTCTTACCATTTGCATAATTGTACAAGTGCTTGTAATGATGCAATTGTCACAGTCTATTTACCTGCAGTATGCTTTCTGGGGTAAAGGTGAATTTATCTTTGACTTAACAAACGGGATCCAAGACTAGGTGGTGGCAAAACAAAACATAAAACGGTAATCAAGATAAATATATTTTAATACACATTTATAAAAATTAAATTATTGCAAAAACTCCATGACATCAAAATTTTACATAAACATGGTATCTGAGAAGGTCAAGATGAAGGTGAAAACCATAAAGGAGTTGTACCAGGACAGGCCTCCCCTTAGACACATACTGTCTTCCAGGGGTCCCAAACTGGATGAGAGTTTCCAGTGGCCTGCTCTTATGGAGAGACCTGTTAATTTCCAGTTTACCTTCTCCTACCTGCCATCTGTAGGCTCCTTGTTGAACAGATTACAATGCAAGGTGATCTGGGGACTATCATACATGAAGCCATGCAGCTTTACCTGAAAGATATCTACTCAAGAAAGACTTAATTTTGTAACTCTTATGGTTAAACTAATTTTTTAAAATTTCAGAAACCCCTAAGTATTATGCAAATGTTTACAAAGCAAGACTTTGTTAGGAAATTAAACACGACTTTTGGCATTTTACATATGAGACAACATTTTGTGGAGAATAAGGGTCTATAACACTGCTTTTAAAGCAGTCAGCAATCAAAATGTATGAATATAAAATTTAAGATATGGAATGAGTTCATTCTGTGAAAATAAGACTTTAAAATCAATTGGAATTAATGTAACCTGAGCCTTCATTTTAAACATATGGCATAAAATTTAATTTTAAAATATTCAATTATTATAATGTGCCCTCTAAGGATGGAAGAGGAATAGTATCTTTCTAAAGTGTTCATTGGAATAATTATAAAAGGATTTTTAAAATACAGAACACTGAAAAGTCTAAGAAATAAAAATCACCAAATGCTATCATCTAAAGATAGAATATTAATATTTAACAAACTGTTTTTTATCATTTTTTTCTAATAACATCATGTTCAAAATAGCCTTAGTTTCTAAAATAGTAACAGAATATTTGATACTTGACGCTACCTTTTAGTTTCTAAAAGTATACATTTTTCCTTATATTTGAAGTGTTTAACAGTGTTCAGATTGCTTTGCTAGTACTTCTGGATGAGCCCCGTGAGAAAGCTCTTAAAGCACAGGGGAGGGAATAAGGCTCTGAGAAGCACAAGAAGCACACACAGCCTGGACACAATGCAGAGGAGCCTCTGCTCTTAACCCTCCATGCTTTCCAGATACACTTTTCTCTGCAATATACAATGGAGCCAACGTAAAACTCAACAGCAAGTCAAAGAATCAAGGCTTGCCAACTCGAAAATATGATATTCCTTTGGAGTATATATATATATTATCTATATTACAAATATACATATTTATGAATATAAAATATCACCAAGATGATTACTAAAAAAGAAACACAAAATAAAATTTTTAAATAAATTATTTATTACAATGGCAGGAAGCTCTGGATACAAACACATTTGCTAATACAATCACTCCACTGGTTACCTAGACATATCAAAGGACACCTCTATCTAATCAGGAGAAAGCCAATTTTGAGTTTCTGGGTGTGGTACCAAGTGGGTATGATCACCACTTATGTGGTCCATCCAGTTAACTGTGTGGCAGTTTGGTATTTCAAGTCCTCTCATGATAGAAATTACTAAAACATGTTGAACACAAGTCAATACACAGAAATCATTTTTAAACAGACTAGTAAATTTGTGTCATCAACACATTTGCATATAGATATTAGGAGAGTATTGCTTGAATATCTCTTACTCTTATTTTTAGAAATTACAAGTTTTCATAGTTAATGACATTGGCCTTCAGAATTCATATTGATAAAAGCAAACTTTAATTAGTCATTTAACATGAATATTTAAATTTTAGAGACTCTAACATGTGATGCTGAAAAATCCTAAAATTTCCATTTAGTAATGTCAGGATTGTGCCAGTTCTAATTTCCTATAGCTAGTAACATCAGAAAATATTTATCAGAGAATCAAAATTGTTTCATTAGACCTGAACAATGTCAAGTATAGCAGCTGTTAAAACTTATCATTATTCTTGTTTCTGAAAGGGAATAATAGGATGTAGCTATAAAAATAATGAAATTTATTTTTCATAAACATATACCTTGAGTGTCCAAATAGGTTTTAAAATTAAAAATGCCTCAGTTGGGAGGACATACACTTATCTGATATTGCCGTCATTCAAAATGCTTTTGGAAGTCCTCAAAACGACCTTGACAGCCAGTACACAACATACAAGAAAATATAATCCATTGCCTAACTTGAAACCTTCCTTTATTTTGAAACTTGTTTGAAGTGGCTTTTGAGTGTTTCTAAAGGAGGGGAAATACATTTATCAGTTTTCAAAGGATTATAATTTTCCATGATTATTTATATTAACACTATGTTAGTTTCTAAAGTTCAACTCAAATGTAATTTCAAGCAGTGAAATCATATTTTAGGAAACAAAGAATGCACTCTTTAATCTACTTTAAAGGAGTCACACTCATTTGACATGTTTATTCTGGTATGTTTACTCAGGTCATCATTAATTATAAGTTGCTTAAGGGTATGGCCCATGTCATTTCAATTACATAGTTTTCTTTTCTGATTTCCCCGTCTCCTTTCCACTGCCTCCCAGCATAGGACCTGAGGCTGGACCTATGCTCAAAAATGTTTCTTTAATTGAAGTGATTTGAACTTCTCCTTTAAATACATACATACACAGATATAGCTACATATAATATATTTAATACTTTATATCCCTTTTTCAATTATATAGTTCTCTTTTCTAATTTCCCCCTCTCCTGCCCACTGCATCCCAGCACAGTACCTGAGGCTGGTCCTATGCTCAGAAATCTGTTTCTTCTATTGCAGTGATTTGAATTTCCCTATTAGATACATAGATACATAGATATAGCGATATGTCATATATTTAATACTTTATATTCCCTTTTCTATGGATTAGGCAACACTTATATTAATAATATATATATAGATTAATATTTTGATGATTTTCTGTAAATCGAGGAACTGTACAATATACATCATAGTAAATAAATCAGATCACTGAAGGCTTTAATAGAAGAGCACTTTATGTCTGTTCCTATTTATGCCGTTTGATATATTTTAGTTTTAGAATTCCTGCTGGTCAGGCTTCTTTCTGGGAAAAGACCTACAAGCGTTTATACTTAATAAGGATCAATTGTGATATACCATAAGTTGATTCCTCTTCCCTAGTTCACATCTACATGGCCAACAAGATCAACCTTTAGCTGAAGACATTAGCCTCAATGTCATTAGAAGTCCAAATTAACTCAACAGTACAAGGTTGGCCACTGTTAGACTTTGTATCACTTATTTTGGCTAATTGGTGACTAAAGGGAACTGGTTATTTGCTGACATTTCATGCTTAGCGATGAGATTTGCTGCAGTAATTGATCTGAATTAAAGCATATCCACTAAAACAAAATATCCTAACCAGACAAATCAAAGTTGGTCAAGTTTTAGATTAAATACCTTGAAACAACATTAAATTTATAAGTATTGTGTGCTACATTGGTTTTAACATTGTTTATTATATAATTCAGGGACTAAAAGGATGGGAGAAAATTTAAAGCAGTGTTAAATTTGTGTCTGTGGACTGGGATTGCCTGTTGGAAATACTAAGAGAAAAAGTAAGAAACAGGAACATAGAATGATCTAGACAATAATTTTCTAAAATGAGATAAATTTGAATATTTTCAATCAGTATGCATTGCATTTTAGTCAGCATGTATTAAAATCACTTTTTAAATGCATGCTGGCTAACGTATTAGCAAATTCACTACAGCCTAATAATTTGATCAATAACAACATTGCTTTGATACAGTAACAAACAAATGGCATCTTTCGGATATCTTAATTTGTCCAAATTCAGCTCCTACTGATGAGATTCCATTTAACACACCTTGCAGGGGCACACCTTTGCTATCCATGAGTGATGCCTTGGCTCACCTAAGGAAAAAGCAGATATCTTGTGTTATATGATGAAATCTAAAAAGAGGGAAAAAAAAGAAAGACTAAGAGGATGGAAGAGAGAGAGGAAACACATCTATATAGAGAGAGGAAGGCGGTAGAGAATGAGGAAGAAAAGGAAGAAAGGTATTGCTTATAATTTCTACATGTCTTTCCCATCTTACAATAAGACAAGTTAATATAATAAAAATATATTTGTCTTATAAAGTAGGTAAATATATTTTAATTGCACACATTATTAATAGCTGAGTTTTTTTTTAACTGTCAAGGAAGATGAAAGTTTTCTACAAGAAAAATTTAGTTTGAAATTAGTAAATTTTCATAAATTTCAAACAGCTTAATTGTTCTTAGAAAAACCCACAACTGCCATTTTAGGGTCAAAACTTATAAATATTAGTTGAAATACTGTTTGAGTTACAGAATCAAACAAGTATTTATGTAGACTACTTGGATGATTGTCTTTGTAGGCTAAAAATACAAAACAAAACAAAAACCACTCATTTTAAATCAATTTGACTACCAAATTGGAACATTGTTTCTTAATAACTATTTTAAAACACATTTATATTAATGACACATATATAAATAGTAACTTTCACTCCTACTGGCAAAAACTGTGGTTTAGTTAAACCAGTACGGTATACTAAGCGTGTGTGTGTGTGTGTGTGTGTGTGTGTGTGTGTGTGTGTGTGTGTGTGTGTATTAATATATAATTTTACATTCTTTAAAAATATGTTGATGCTTAAATTTTGCTTTTGGGTAAATTTTAAGAATGTTTATATTTTTAAACACAACTAGAAGTAAGTGCTTTTATCTTACTACTGAAATTGCTCTTAATTCTTCTAGAAGATTTTTTTAGCAGTACCCATAAGAAGTGTGTTCTCGATGGCTATGATTGATGGGCTGCTCACACATTCCACATTTTTTCTACTTCATGCATCATCATCAGCCATCTCCAACACTCCAGTCCTGAATCTGTCCTACTTTCTGTTACCTGATTTTTGCTGGTGATTCATGAGCCACAATAGTAAAAGAAAAAAAATATACCTTGGCTTTTCACAATATAACATCCCCTGGAAACTCTGTGAGAAATCTAGTTTTGGTCGTCAGACTCAGGCAAGTGTAATATTGATTGACAATGATGTATATCGATGTACATACATAACCTGCCTTATGAAAACCACAAAAATTTTCTATTAATGGCAGAATGTATACGATTATAAACTACTTCAGAATGATGTGGAAATACTTATGTAAATGCATTTTGTTGGACTTCCAATTCTCTGTTGTCACTACTCTTTTCAGCTGAAGCTACTTTCAAGTGAACTGTTGCTAGTGCACTAAAAAGGGCAGCTCTTAATTTTCCAAGAAAATATGGTGATAAAGGCTTAAGGTTTCTCATTAACACTTTCATAAAAACTGTGAATGACACACCAAATTTTCTATCATCATGAGTTTAAAGATGAGGAACTAGAAATCCTTTAAAAAATTATTCTGGAGAATGAAAATTGAGCTTTAATCACTGTAAAAGAAACAGTAAGAAGTTAACTAGAAAAGGCTCCACTGAACTATTTTTGTGATAGCATCTTTCAGATTCAGAAGCAACTAGGCCTTAAAGAGCTAAAGAAAGAAAGCCTAATGGCTCTAAAGTCTCAAAAAAGGGAGCTGCAAGTTCACGGTATTGTCTCAGTGCTTCTATTACTAGACATCAAAGTTATTCCCACAGGTTTCAGGAACTTATAAATGCCAGTGAAGGAGTAAGTAGACTTCACAGAGTCTGAGCCGGAAACTTCAATCTGGGATTCACCTGTGAGTCAAAACTCTTTGCTAATGAATTATTCCAAAGAAAAGACCTTGCTGAGAGATACTTTTCCCTATCCGACAAAACCTCCAGGTTCACTAGCAGGGTCAAAGTAACAGGAATGTTCTGGTCTAAAGGTGCTTTGCCTACCTTAATGGACTCCAGGCACTCACCTGGGTATACAGCTTGAACCCATAAAGAGATCACAATGGCATGAAGAATAAGGTAGAGTGCTCTAGAGACCAGGTGAACAACCACTCCACAAGGCATCTAAATTGTGACCTATATGCAGACTGCAGCCCATTTATAAATGGGTCATCCTGGTCAGTTCAGTGCTGGAGAAGGAGTGACGTCAATATAAAAATAAATGATCTACATACTGAGTTCAAGCCCATTGTATTCGGAGGCAATACATGAAGTGATTCTATTTTATATAAATTCAAGCAACTTGGTCTTGTTAATGACATTTTAAAACTATCAACATCAAATTATCAACTTCACTTTTTCCAAAATTCAGATTTTCTATGCTTCAATGTCCCTTTTGCTTTCTGCATATGAAAATATGTTGGTATTCACAATATAAAACCAGAAGAGTTAAAGTAAAATGATGTTTCAGGATTTGCAAATAAGAGAGTTTATGTGGAATGAGCAACATAGAAAGCAGTATCCTTGAACTGTGCTTGCATAGAAAAATACTTTTGTTCATTTTCGATATGCTGTTCAAACAACTGATCTACTCATAAAGATGATGAAATAATTAGTCATTTAGCATTGCATATATAAAACCATGTAAGTTCAATATCCATTAAAGTTAGAAGATTGGCCACATTCAGCTTTTTAACTGGAGGATTTTGCGTGTACATAAAAATGTTAAAAGAAATTTTAAATGAGTTAAAAAATTCCAGTTGAAAATGGTAAGAATGTCATTCAGAATTAAATGCATTCTTTTTCATACAAGGAATAAGGAATATACTAATGCATTTATAAGTTTAGCTACTAAGCACCTCTTCTGGTTTGAAGACGTCTTCCCAAATCTCAACACCTAAAAACCCCAAATTTATTTCTTCCTCTGACTAAGGTAGTTAATATTTTTCAGAGAAACACCACTCACATGTGGTAAACAGAGGTAACTAAACCACTAGAGTAATGTTTATGGTTTTGGAGCCCCTAAATTTTGAAAGAGTTGATATTTTGAAGTTAATGTTTGGACTTTGAAAAGTGGACATATTTTTATAGTTCAAGACAGTCCCTCTCTGCCACCAAATTCACACAAGAAACATAAAACTTATTTTCCTCCATGTTCAATTTTAAGAATTTTGCCTGTCGAGTACTCATGTTTCAAGGAAATACACTCTCTCATCAAAATCTTTCTTACAAAACAAGCACCTCTGTCAGAAGTGTCTTAATTTCTTATCACAGAATTTTATCCACACAAGGAGCAATAAATAATTCATGTCACCGCCTCTTTGTTGTGTGTCCCTGAACTGCGCAGAGCTGGAAGGCTGACAGCTGTGTCAGGACAAGCACCAAAGATCTGACATGACAAGTGACTAACAAGTTTCTTTCAGTTCATAGTGAAAGAAGACAATGGCCCAGAGTGCAGAAAGAAATCCTAAAACAAAATAAAACTGCTTCTTTCTTTTTACCTAAGTGTTTGCTATGAGCTTATTTCCAACCCACAAGCCCTGGTCATTTTATAGGACTGCCCAGCCCCCTTTATTCCTCACACTGGCTTGGCCATTTACTCCTGGCCACGGATCAATATGAGCAATTCTTGGAGAAATACGATGTCTCCATGACAACCAAGCCACAAATTCTCAGTGGAAGGCAGTGAGACCAGTAGTGAACTCTCCAGAGGTTTCTAGGCCTATAAGGCAAGATGTCTTAAAATGCAGGAATGGACAGAGGAAAAAGCCAGAGTAATTCATTCTTTATTACCAGTATAATGATGTCCGATGTATAGAACAGTAGTCACTTTTTGAATTAAGATTCTTTTTCAGTACCTATATTTTCTAATTAATCTTTCTTTCTTGATAAATGCTTTTGTGTGTATCAATCAGATAGAAAATGTTATATTTGAATCTCTCATTCCACTCATTTCAAAAGTAGAAATTTGTTTTACTTTTGAAATAGTATAAAGCAGATCTATTCTTATCAAAAATAATGAACACTTAGGTAAAAACTTGACTCACAGATTTCCTGCCTGACAAGATGAGTGATAGAAAACTGTATATTAAGACACCTTTACAACCTCATCAAAATTTGGCAAAATTACTCAAAACTAAAAGTAATGGATAAATAATTTTTATTATAGAAATTTAACACTACCATTTACCCTCTCCCTTTTAGATTGAGACTCATCTACGTTTTTCTTTTAGCTATTATGGCAGGGGGTGGGGTTAATTTGCTCATTAAACATTTTTGTCATTGCTAAAGATGCCCTTTCTCAGTTCTATGGGGTCTGAAAGCAGAAGTGTGGTTGAGAATGGGCACACGGCAGCAGTCCATCTTCGAAGGAATCTTGGTGGAGTGAAGAGGACTGATATACAGTGCCATCGCCACTGCGCCTATTGGGGTTCCGAGATGACTTAGGGGACCTGACATAGATTGCAGGCTGCACCTTTCACTGAAAATTAAATCTCAGTAGCTCTCCTTGGGGAAGGATCAGGGAACCGTTTGCAGCTGCCCCCTGTCAACGAAGGCTACAAGATTTGGAAATCTCTTAACTAAGCTGACAGGCCACAGAGAGGATGAATCAAAAATATGATACATGGATCAGCACACAAAGATGTGAGAGGGTAGAGGGTACACAGGTGCAAGATACAACGGGAACGACAAATATGAAGTGGAGGAGATACTTAACTCTTTCATTTATGATAATAAGGTACCTTCTAGCAACTTATAACTTTATAGTTATCCAGGAATATTCATTCGACTTCTACAAGATTTTTTTCTTCTAATTAATTAGTTGTTTAAGGCTAGGCATGCTTCAAAACAAAACAAAAATAGAAGCAGAAATCCAGGTATAAGTGTTTCTAGCTGTATCCTTCTAGTACATTTCTTTTATTTCTATACAGGATATATATATATATCCTGTGTGTGTGTGTATATATATATGTGTGTGTGTGTGTAACTTTGACAAAGAATAGATTTTATTGCATGAGAGAAGGGTTACTATTTTCAAGACTTTTATTTTTCCCTAAACATGTGACAGTATTGATTATCATCATGCAAAAATCCTCTCCTCTTAGTTATAGTCCTGTTTGTTTTTAGGAAGGTAAATAGAATTGTAATAATGACAGCTTCTCTTTTCACCTCCATCTGTCCACTTCTGCTCCACTCTTGTTAGATCCCATTATTTGAAATATTAAAAATGTTGCCATTTCTCTATAGTTTCCAATCTCTGGCTCTATTAACCATTTAGCCTAAAATTGATGATAATGAACTAATAGTGTCAGCTTCCCTTCTCAGTCATAAAGCCTTTGTACTTCCTCCAACTGAATTCTTGATGAAAGAGGAAAAGATAACAGCTCCACACTGTGACCCCTGGAGGTGACCATTAATTTGACAGTGCAGCTGCTAAGAGAAAACAGCATTACAATGTCCTCTCCCCTCAGCCCCTTCCAAGGACCCCAAAGCTGTGTCAAATTTATCATTTTATACTTGACTATTTTTAAATGGCTTTCACCTGGACTCTCAGACTCTTCCAAGACACATCTGTCAGGCATGTCCTTTGCATCTTGGAAGTTTGCCGAGTTTGAGTTGCTGTCATGCTTGACTGGACTGACTGGAGCTATTAAAAGAGAGAGAGAGAGAAAGAGAGAGAGAGGAGAGAGAGGATGAAAAAGTAGTAGCAAACACCATTAAAACATTTCCTTTCAGTTCCACAGATATTTCCAGGGACACACTATGTAAACACAAATAATAAATTGAAATAAAATGTATCCTCTAAGTATTTATTGGCAGACATGTAATTAGTTGAAAAATCTATAGATGTGACTTTATCTTAGAAGAAAAATAAGTTCATGGCATCAGCTTAAAAGCTACAAAGTAACAAAGTGATCTCTTCGAAGTAGAAATCGTATTTTTAATGCATAAATCTAAAACAATATAGTCAATTAACGGCAACAGAACACAGAGAGAAGAACATCAGGCTAGTCGATTAGAAAGACCAGCTCTGTACTGGTGGCAGCGGTGCCTCTCATCACACAAATCACAGCTAACGAACATTTTGTGTGCATTTTGGCTCTCTTTCATTAAATTAAAAACGATGGCACTAAACACCAAAAAAACTAGTACCATAAAAAGTAAATTTTAAAATATAACATGAATATACACTATTATAATAAGGAGGGCTGTTGTTTTGAATGGTCGGTCTCCAGACAACCTGTCATGAAATACTATTTCCTAAGTAGGATTATGATCAGAAACAGAAGCTAGTACAGAAGTCCAAAATTTCCTATAAACCTGTGACATCCACTAATTCTGTTTGAGAAACAGACTCAAGTTTCCACATTTTTCCACAAGTTGTAATACCTGCTCTATATTGTCCCCATGAAATAACATATTTCCATATTACATTTGTTCTAGAAAATATTTGTCAGAAAAAGTGGGCCTCATCTTCATGAAAAAACTCAGAGAAAAAATCAAACAAGCCTTCAATAGCATACATTAGGTCACAAGCCAAACGTTCTAAGTATATAGATACTGTTGAGTACAGTGGAATTTTATTTATTGTAAGTTGCTGCAGTAAACACAACCACTGATATGATAACACATGCAACATATTTATAAGCCATAAATGCAATAAACAATATATATTTACAAATCATACGTAAGATGTTTGTTGGCACAGGAGAGTGGGCCTGGACGCTGTTTCTAAAATTTTGTTAGGAGACGAGAGAGCAGTGCAGAGGCTGAGCCTGTGGTACTTCACACATTGGGTATGTGGCACAACCCTTTCCCGCCCAAGATCCAACCAGCATTGGTAGTGTTCACACCTGCCACACTCCTCTACTTATTTTAGTGGAGTGTGCATAGCACTCATGTCTGTAACTTGAAGACCACATAGACACACTTTACAGAAGACTGGTAACATGGTTCTGGCCCTCTAGATTGTTTCACCAACTCTCTCAGGACACAGGTATGACTTCTCTGTTCCATGAAAATGCCACTATAGTTAGAATTCACTACTTCTCTAAAACCTTTCTTTGGGAACAAAATGTAAGAAAAGCATGAAGTTGCTATTTTCAATAATCTGATCTTTTCATTTTCATCTATACATTTCTGTGCACTTCATAAGCAACAGTGTCTAGGCCATAGAAGGTATTGTTGAAGAATCTGTGAAACAAATGAATGAACACATGAATGATGCAGAAGTACCATGCTAAATGTCCTCCTGATCCAGGAGGATATGTGCTTTCAATGATCTTTTCAAGGGATCTGTTCAATTTCTTTGTTAGACCAACTCGAAACCAAGGATGTGTGTTTGCAAAATGGTGATGTGACATGGAAGAAGAGGATGTGTGGCCTAAGTAGTTATTGATGTAGCTGAGTTTAATTTTCTTTGGTTTAGGTCATACTTACAGATTATTTTTCAATCCATAGATTCTTTGTGAAATGTTTAAGTGGCATAGTTAAATGCATCAAAGTTTCATTCAGAATACTATTACATTGGTCAAGATTTCCTGGCCTACTTTAATGATTTTTATCTCCATATATCTTACTTGATAATTTTGTGAAATATTTACATTGGCATTTATAAAAGGAAATAAATCATATAGCTAAATCTATTACTAAAAGCCAATGAGGTAGCACCTCTATTGATTTGGGCAAATGCATTGCACTTGCCATCCAACACACTGTTCTTCATAATTTAAAACTTTTGTCCATTCATTCATTTATGTATTCATTCCTTCAAAAAACATTTATCCAGCACCAAATAAATATTGGGAAGATGCTATTCTAAATCAGGGACCTCACAGAGGAAGAGGACATGGTATTAGACAAACAAAGTACACGTCTGCAGCCATCCTTTGTGGCAATAAAGTGGTCCCAGAATGAACTGACATCCCAAACCTCTCAAAAAGTCCAGAAAGCTGTGTGTAGTTTTAGCTGCATGATATTCATTAAAACCACACTAGTAGGTCCATGTGACTACGTTGCTTCCGCCTTTGATTTTGGAGGGTATGGCTTGTGTGGGGGAGGGGAAATAATTCAGATACTGTGCTTGGTTACAGATGAGTTTCCAAATTTGAAATGGTACAAGAGTTGTCATTTTTACTGGGTAGTTCCTAGAGCATCCAGTTAAATTGACTGTAGAAGAAGTAGCTACATTCTGCCAGTTGGGAATAGCAGGCATTGGAGAGGTTAATTACTGCCATTCTACTTTTTCTTTGTGTGTTTGCTTGATTGGCTAGTCCTTGGAATGGTTCTTTTGGATGTTTCCTGTGATGTTTCATCACTGAACTCTGACATGATGTGTGACCAAGGCTTCTCTAATGAATCACTTCCAAAGTGATGAATCAACAATATTGATTTAGTGTTTATTATGGGTAGAGCTCTGTGCTAGACTGTGAGGAGTAAAGAAATGAAGGCACTTTTTAATGTGCCCTCATACAACTTGTACTCTAGTTGAAGAGTGATGAAAAGTAACTAGTAAGAGCACTGAAGACAACATTCTTAAGAGAGACATGTGGTTTTTAATAGTGCAGAGGAGAATTCTTCTACAATAGAGTAGTCTGAAGGTAAAATTCGAATCAGACCTCCTTGAGTAGGAATGTGGGAAGCCAAAGGGAGCTCACTGAAGGCAAAAGAAAAGAGTGTGAAGCTAGGCATGGCCAAAGATACACATTAGCCTAGTTTTGTTAACACTTCTGCCTACTTTGCTATGTATTTTTAATGAATTCTCCTTACATGTCTCTTTGAGCTTTTTCTAAATTGCTGTTGTTAGCTAATTCTTCTCACCTGTAAAAGTTAGCTATAGACAGGTTTTTCCTTGCTTTAGATAGTCAATAATTTGATCTTTACTGATGGTGGGCCCATTTATCACAGTAAGTTGTCCTTTTACTATACATATTGACTTTTATTTATCAATACCAAAGTCCATTTGTAGCTCATCACTAAAGTTCTTAGATATTTTCAGTAGTTTTTGAAGGTGCATTTCAGAGCTTGGCAGAGAGATACTTTTGACATCAATATAATGCAAATGGTTGCTAGACTCATCTTTAGCTTAAAATCAGCTGTTTATTTCTTCCGTAATGGATTCTGAAATAGTCCACATTTGGGGTGAAGGGGCAAAAAAGGCAAACTTTTCTTGACAGTCTGCCACTGAAAGATGTAAGGCTATTCCATTTACTCATCATATGCCTCAAAATACTGATGACTGAAAGGCCAGTGTTCTAAATATCTTTGCAATATCTTTGGTAGATGGATAAGAGGAGTCTATGAACTTCATATGGATGTGTTTCACTATGGTGCATTTAACTACTAGTGTAATTCTTCTAGATCATAAAGAAATGAAGCGTTCAGCCAAAGATAAGACAAAATCAGTAGTTTTTAAATCACATTCAAGAACACTGTAAGAGGAAATTCAGGAGACAGGAGGAGGAAGACTCTGTAGTAGGATTTGTTGTTAAAATTTAAAAAGTGGAAATCCTCCTCCACCTTTTCTGTTCTCTATTTTGGTTTCAGTTATCCTCTAAAAATTAGCTTCTTCCTTTTCTCATTATTTGCAAAAAAAAAATGGTATTAGCTGTTAAAGGGGGTTAGACCTAGGCGGCAAAGAACTCCCCCCAAAACATCTCCCCATCCCCAGCAAGCGAATGACCACTGGAGAAAAGTCTCCATCCACTTCCACAAACAGTGGCTGGATCTTCCAATCTAGGCCACTGCTGGTGGACAGATGGAGCCCATTAAAAAAAAATCCCTATAATTTACAGTGTGAATAAAATCTTCAGCTCTAAATAACATTTTCAATACAATGACTTAGGAATGACTTAAAAATATGTCTCATTCATCATCTGTATGAGGCTTTTTGGAAGTAATGAGGATATTTATAGGAAAATCATTAATAAAAAGAACAGTTGGAAATGTTGGGCAACTGAATAGAATAAACCACTATAGTACCAGGTAAAATCCAAAGAAAAATCTTAATTACATAGTGATCAGGCCGCAGAAATAATGTACAGGATGCAGAGGTCCGGATAGACTGAAAGATAGCTCAGACCTGTGGAATAAGCAGTGAAAAAGAACTCAGACTTCAGTTTAAAGCTACTAGCTCAATATGGTAGCCAAGAGTTGATTATCATCCTACTTTATAATTCAAATCTCTCTCCAATTTTAAAGAGTCACTATAAAATAAACTAAAAGATATCATTCTAGAAGTATGGAAATAAGGGAAACTGTAAAATTTAGGTAGAAGAAAATATTAATGCAATAATAGCACATCTCAAAAGACTGCAAGATATTTTAAATCTATGAAAAGACGTTAAGTGATAGCACCAAATTTGTAAACAAAGAAGATGTCATTTGAACAGAGCCCAAATTTAGTTTACAAGTGGCATCTCTCTGGACAGATATCTTATCAGGAAAATGTATCTGGCTAAAGAGCTGTGTACACATTACCCGTACTTTAAGAGCATTTATTGAGATAATCAAGTGCTAGGACGTCCTGGTTATATTTGAATAGCAATAGGTACATTCTGCATTAGACTTCAGGCTTATTTTGTCTTCATTGTGGACTGGAAATCAGGGGAAAATCATGTAGAAATGCTCCCAATTAAATCAGATATCTAATGCTTCTTTATAACTAGTAACTATCTTACAGACAGGTTTAGAAAGATGAGTTAAGGTTAGACTTATGTGTTTTGCCATCTTCCTGCAGTTGTAATCTGACATGGAATATTATTTTGTGTGTGGCATCTTCTAGAAAGAATCACTTTAAAGATGACCTATTTTTCAACTAATAAAAAATGAATTTTCTGAAATGTTGCAAATAGTAACTATTATTTTTGTATTCTTACCTAGATGTAGAGAATTTAATTTATTCATTTCAATACACACACAGAGGATTACATTATTTACTATTTAGGCTAAGGGGAAAAAACCTGTCTGTAGCTAACTTGCACAAGTAAGAATTATGGCTAGACCATCCAAACAAGTTTGGAGAAGATAAATGAGAAAGAGGTATCAATTGCTTACTGAATCTTTTTAAACATTGCTGTATTCCTCTAAAATACAAATATTGTTCTGTTATTCAGGATTTTGAGCAATGGGCTGCCTTAGTAAGGCTGACAAGCAAGCAGATACTGCACTTCTAGCGTAATGCAAGATACAAGGTAGGTACTCCAGAATACTTATCAAATGACTGGTTGAAATTGCTAACAAGGATTCCTAAGAAGTAAAACAAAACAAAAAAAAATTTAAATGGATGATTAATTTCACTTGCAGTTTAAGGGGAAAATCTCAAGGTCTAGCTAGGGTTTACAGTTCAAAGTTACTCAAACATCTCCAAAACCTCTTATTAATACCAACAGAAAGTCTGCATAAAGAAGGAGACCCCGTCTGACTTAGTATTGGATGGAAAATGATATTCCACACTGTTTAGTCCCCAAATATATGTATTTATTTTAAAAAGAGTATAAAGCAATTTCATTAAAGAGATGGGCTTAAGAGTTTGCAGAGAGGGAATGTGTTGGAAAAAAGCAAACAAAAACAAAAAGCATACTTAAACCAGAAGATCAGGCTTTCAATATTACCTCTGCTCCTAATAATGTAACCTTGGGCATGCCATTTCACGTTCTTAAATTCAGGTTCTTTCCTTTATAAAATGAGGTAGTTGAAGTACATAGCCTCTTTGATACCTTCCAGCTTTGATACTCAAGTATTCTCCCAGCTACGAATCCAGGACCAGTACACTAGTGTTGGAACTAAGGACTTCTGAGGCCCTTTATGGATTAAGGAAGGTTGGCATTTTCCTAAAAGATAAAGTATTCCTTCTTGGTTTCAGTTTCCAAGCAATAACGAGGTTCTTAATGATTATTTGTTGCACAAATGGACAAGGTTATGGAGCAGTGGGGTGTTCCTGTGGGCTCATACTCTCCTCACTCCAAACCTCCTAAAGGAAGAATCAGTAGAGTCCCAACTCTTTCTGTTCCTTTTATATATAGGGATGGGGTCCATGAAGTCATTTTGTCTTAGTCAAGCCAGGCATGAAAGCTAACTCAAATCAAATTATCTAAACACTCGGGATCTGAAACAGATTATAAGGATAAAGGAAGGAGAGAGCATTACAAAGAGAAAATGTGTAGGTTGGGAAGTAGAAAAGGAGAATGTCAGGGAATGGTGCAACTGCTTTCCTTCCTCCTGCTGCATTTCCTCACTCCCAACCAGAGTAATTCTAAGAGTTCCCATTGGGAGGTTTGCTTAGATTTCTTATGTGCGTCTTCGGAATACCATTTTCGTGGGAAGCAGTGTTTCCAGGAAAGAGCTGGTGAGTAGATGAGCAGGCACTTAAACAAAAAATCAATAATTTCCATGACTTTGGTCTCCGAATAGTACTGAGTAAATCTAGAGTAGAAATAACTAAGAGAACTTACTTCTTATTTTTATCTACAATTTGGTAAAGAAGAGAATTTCTAGATACAAGAATTTAATTGTATCTAGTAAATTGTATCCACTAAATTAGTAAGCTCAATTCCAGTTTTTGATACCAGAGAGATAATGAATGAAAAGAGATCGAGAAACATCTGAAAAGATCTTTTCATCACTAAAAGAAGTATGGTGAGGAATGATTTTTAAGAATGAATAGAAATTAACTCCACTCCTCATGCAATTTAGATTTTACAAAGTCATTTGACTTTTCTCATAAAAACCAAATCCTGTGGTAAATACAGAAATGTATTAATTTTACTTACTGTATTCAAGTTCAAGGAAATACTAAGTTGAAAGCAGGAATCCATTCCAAAGAAGAAAATAAATAGATACCCACATATTGATGAATTGAAGAACAGTCAGTAAATGGAAAACTCTAAGAGGAATTTGGAGTAAACTTCCCACCTTGTATTTGAAAATTCAGAAGGAGGCCAGGAAAATAAGAGACCCTTCAATCAAAAGAGCATCATGCTAGCATTATAGACTAGAGATAAACATGATTTATATGTGAACTGAAGATAAGGATTCACATCACAGGGCAATTTAAACCAAGAAAAAGCACCAAAAAACAGTCCCTCTTAAATCAATGGGAGAAAAAAAAACTGTCAAATGGCACTAGCACTGGAATTCCTAAGAGCAGCAACCTTTCCACAGACTGAACCTAAGACATCACCATCAGTGAGGGAAGAATGGTTGGCAGGCAGTCTCAAATTCCCAGCTGATAGCCGTCTCTATCTCAAGGGAAAGCGTTTGTCTCAGATAGTTAGTCAAGTGTCAGAGCTCTTTAATCTCCCAGATAGGAAATGGAAAATAAGAAAATCACATTATCTAGACTATGCCTCTGTTTTCTAGTTCTTTGTCAACATTAAGAAGGATGCAAGGAAGGGTTACCATATTTCGTATCATTAGGCTGAGTTACTCTGAATGTGACTTATTTGTAGTTGAATGACATCAGAGTGGTATGTTAGCATACTTGAAAACATATTAAGATTGAATGAAAGATATGCTTGGATGCTAATACGTATTTTACCACTATATTATAATGTAATCAGTAGTGAGCATCACTTTCTCACACCCCACATCCTCCATATGCATTCACATAAGACATGGAAAGCATAGGTGGTCTGTTGGCATTGGCTGGTTCTTATGGTCACACATCTCAATGTAGCCATGCGTTTAAAAGTGGTAGTTATATTGAGAGATAAATAACAGAAAGATGCCTTCTCAAATCCTCAAGCTGTCTCACTGCATAACACTCAGTATTTGGACTAACCAAGAGATGGGTGCTGAAAATATGGAAGTAACCTTGATAAGTGGTAGAGTCTCAGTTAATACTACGTAAGCCACTGATATTTATAAATAAAGGATTAGAGAAACACACCTAAAGAAAGCCAAGTTTTAAAGAGCAAACATGCATGTGGATAAAGGGAAACTAGTAATCTAATGATAGTTCCAGAAAGGTAGGTTCAATACAAAAAAGATGTTATCATATTGGAGAACTAAGAAATAGGAAACAAAGGGTAAGAGATGAATAGATATTTCTGAATAGTTTGATTAGTGTAGAATCTCTCTCTTAATATAGCTTTACACATTGTTTGGAAGAATGAATGGTAAATCTCTAGGACACTAAGGGTTCCTGAGTTGGGAGATGTTAGACTAATTAGATTAGCTATAGAAAACAATCATAAGACAGAATGAATGGGAATAAATATTGCATACACATTTCACTATAGTTAAGTTTGGGAAACACTTAGAGGAGACATAGCAAAAATATATGTAATACGCTAATCATCAGAGAAATGCAAATTAAACCTACAATGAGATATCTCACTCTAGTCAAAATAGTTTTTATACAAAAGACAGACAATAACGAATGCTAGCAAGGATGTAGAGAAAGGAGAACTCTTACACACTGTTGGTGGGAATGTAAATTAGTACAGCTACCATGGAGAACAGTATGGAGGTCTCTCAAAAACTAAAAATAGAATACCATGTAATCCAGCAGTCCTACTGTTGGGTACATATCCAAAACAAAGAAATCAGTGTATCAAAGGGATATCTGTATTCCCATGTTTACTGCAGTACTGTTCACAGAAGTTAAGATATAGAATCAACCAAACTGTTCACTAGTGGATGAAGAAGATGTGGTACTATACAAAAAAGAATACTATTCAGCCATAAAAAAGAATGAAATTCTGTCATTTGCAACCACATGAATGGAACTGGAGGACATTATGTTAAGTGAAATAAGTCAGGTACAGAAAAACAAATATCACATGTTCTCACTAATATATGAGAGCTAAGAAAATATTGAACTCATGGAGATAGTAGAATGATGGTTACCAAAAGATTAGTGGGATGTCGGGGATAAGAAGGGATGGTTAATGAATATAAAAATATAGTAAGATAGAAGAAATAAGATCTCGTATTCGGTAGACTATAGTTGACAGTAATTTATTGTACATTTCAAAATAATGAAAAGAATAGAATTGAAATGTTCCTAACACAAATAAAAAAGTGCTTGAAGTGATGAATACCTAATTACCCTGAATTGATCATTACACATGTATGCTTCTGTCAAAATATCACATGTAACCCATAAATAGGTATAACTAGTATGTATTCATAATAATTACAAATAAAAATTTAAAGTAACGTGAAGTATATATAATAAGAACATGGCACTGAGCTATCATTTGTTATGACTGAAGGACATTGTGTCAATGTAAACATGTAGGCAAATGGCTGGCAGAAGGCTGGTGCTTTAGGAAGGGGTTGAGCAACACCACCAACCACAAGACAACCAAGTTGAGCCCACGAGGACTCAGCACTTTGGAACACTGTGTGTGTCTCCAATCACTGTATCCCATGCAGAAGACAGTGGGATTTAAGAGGCTATCCAAAGGTCTGGGAGGAAGTAATGGGGAAGAGAGTTTATTTATACAAGAATATCTCAAGAAGAGATTGGGAAGACAAAGACTCTAGTCTGAAAGTAAATCTGAAGAAGAGTATGACTGATATTTATAAATTTGCTAAAACGTTATATATACCTATGACTGTCATTTTTCTCACTTCTCATTCCTTCAACCCATTAAGATGATTATACTCTCCCTCTATTTTCCATTACTAGAGTCACTCCTCTATTTTAACTATCCAATAATAGGTATCTTTCCCTCCAGCCATTCTTTAAACAAAGACCTTTGTTGACTCAGCAGTGAAGGATTCTGGAGCCATGGATTTCAAGCCCTTTTACAATACAATCTCAACTCACATTTAGTGATTTCTCACTAGATGCTACCCCTCTCTCTATCCTTCTCGTCTCAGCCTCCGATATCATCACTGCAGTTAGATAAGACTGCTTGCTCATTGTCCCCAGAATATGCCATTTATTTTCTGCATGTGTGCTTTTGCACAGATCCCCAGTTTGAGATATCCTCTCTTAAACCAATCTTCAAATCTCTGCTCTCTAAAATAGTACTTTTATTAAAGACTTAGCTGAAATTTCACCTTTCTGTGACATCTTCATCAGTCCACCAGGTAATATTAATTTTTCTCCTCTCTTCTCTATTCCTTAGCATTTTATTTGGTCTGTGTTATACTTCTAATCCCATTCTTTGGGTCTCATTTCTGACTACCTCACTGGGTACATTAATAGGGAAGCAAGACAGTTTGGACACATTTTGAGACTTCGAAGCTGATGTTATGAGGATAACTTTGCCTATCTACAATGGAACCTCTGGTGCTGAAAGCAGAAGACTGGGCTAGAAAAATCAGAGGCCTGACACAATGAGTCAGTTTCTGTCACCTTTAGCTTATCTCAGACACCTGGAAATTCTAGATTATATGTTTGCTCCACAAACATGAGGAGTCTAATGCTCATGAGACAGCTGACTTACAGGCAGTTATGAATGAAGAAGTTTACTTTATTTGCACTGAATGTTTATGTAACATTGGGTGGATCATGTTATGCAGTATCTCTAGGCCAAAGCATCATTTTTCACAACACCCACTTTCCTAACCTTCAAATAACTTTATAAAATAATATGAGTCATACATTGTAAAAGATTACACCTTCTTCCTACAACAGGAGGGGAAATTCACTGATTTCCACTCTTTTTCTTATCCTCATAAATCATAAAGTTAAATTTACCCTAGAGATTTTATTTCTCTGAACTCGGTGTACAAGCATAAAACAAATTTTGTTCTCACAGGACATCCCATTTTTGTTTCATTAGTTCAAGGAAAGGGTCACTCAATTTTTAAAGCATTTGGTTTGATCTCTGCTGTGATTCATGCTACCTAACATCCACAGATACACTCTATATACTGAAGTGTATCTTATACATAAAATGTGTCTCTATGGACCCCATAATATTGGTACTTTAAGTAAAGTACTCAAAAGCTGTATTATGGATACATGAGTCTAGGCACGGTGACCAGAGGTAGAAAATAAATTAATTTTGTTGAATATTCAAACAATTGTTGTTTTGTCCATGTTCCTATTTCACGATAGATTTCTTTTTCTTCTTATGAAGGGCAAAATACTTCCCTGGGGCCATAGGAGGAAATGCTTTTAAAAATTTCGCCACATATGAGGCCTAGATTATACTAGTTCTATTTTATACATCTTTATTCTATGTTCACCCATCTCACTGATATTTCATTCTACAGAGAGGGAGGTGATAAAAATTTTATTAATGTAATAAAAGAAAAAAGAAATAAAGAGGATTTGTCATAATTTAACTAGATAAAAAGAATTCTTTGATCTTAATGTAAGAAGAGACTATGATAGCTAAAAGAATACTGAATTATGGAAACATGATTTTTACATAATAGAACCATTTACATGGAGAATTTAATACTATTAAACAATAATTCTTAAGGCTCTATTGGCTTATATACATTTTTGTCTCTAAATCCTTTCCAGGGCACAGCTAAATTGTTTTAAAATGTTTCTCATTCTATTGCTATGGAAGAGATTCCCCTTTCCCACTTCTAATGACCAAAATTCTATTTCCCATGCTGGGTATCTACGGGGAACCATGATCATCAACCTTTGCAGAGAACTTCTCTTCATGAGTTTAAGATGACAGAGATTTATTTGCAAAAACAAATAGCAGGAAAGATTCAGCTTAAATTTTTTTTTGCTTGATTATGGCCATTATTTAGTCTTAAAACCCTAAAGATCTTAGATAGGAGGATCAAACCAAGCACAGCACTGTTGGAGCCTGCAAATGGCAGCTGAACCTGGGAGGAAGCAGTTATTTCCAGGGCATTTCTCTCCTATTTCCCACAGTAAAGAAGTTGTCCAATTTAGTGGCATTTGGTATAGCTAGAGGAAGGAGTTAAACAAACATGCTTTAGAATTCCATTTCATTGACATATCTGAAACACAGATCACATTGGCCTTACTCCAAGACTAAACAGCCTGCAAAATCATCTTATTCCGTGCAATAGAATCTCAGAGCTTCCAACCCACCTATGGCACAAGATCCTGGCCTCCAGTCAGCCAGCTAGTTATCTATGGAAGTGGCTCAAGACTGACACTCAGATTGACTGGTTCACACTAATTTACTTCACACAGATTCCATTTATCTCCTAGAAGATCCCCTGGCAGCAGCCTATAATGGCATATCCTAGGATGCCTGCCTGCATGCGTGTTTAAAGCAGCAGCGCTTGATGAATCTGAGTCCAAAAAACAGTTCACAGATTGAGGAGTAGGTGCAATCAGAAAACATGAAGAGGCACAGCTGGGACTTGGTGGCTTGCTTGACTGGTCGGAGCAGCTGAGCATTAAGTGTGTCTGCTTTTCTGCTGGCTGCTCACCATCACTGGGACAAATCAGAGAGCCACCCCCTCTTTCCTTTACCAGTCATCCTCCAACGGGAAAGAGAAAAGAAAGTATGTCACCATCCAAGTAGCATGTACAGCTGTAGAGAAAGAGAATTTGATCATTTACCTTTACTCTTTAAATACTACCATACTGATAATCTCAGTAAAACTATAGCGGGTAGTTGTAAGGTTGAGTTGCAGAATGGTTGGACAGGCAAAGCGTAGTTAGAAGAAGTGGAAGAGAACTCCAGCTTATTTTATTTACTTTCAACAATGAGTCCCGAAGAGCTGTTTGAGATGCTATGATTATGAGGCTTGCTGGTTGACCTCCAAAGAAAGGAACGGTTCCTTTCTGGTTGCTGTCCTTTGTTTACCAGAGAGCTCGGGGCAAGACAAAAAAGCTGAATATTTATCTAATGAGTAAATGGGTGGGTAAATATGTGAACAAACAAGTCACTGTTGTCCAGTTGATGTTTTAGAAGTGTGGCAAACCATTGCACAGGGACATGGTCAGCCTTCCAAGGCAGAGAGAATTGAGATCTTTTAATGGCATTGAAGCTAAAAGCTTTAAACAATGCCAGTTCAGTGACAAATCTACCAAAGTAGTGACAAAGCACATTTAGTACTTAGAAGGTTAAACACACTAGGCTGCCTTAGCTGGTTGATGGGAAAAAGTAGGATTAAGGCTTTTGCATGAGCCTTGACATGATCGTGTTGTCTGTCTGCTGCCTTAAGCTTTGAAAAACAGCTGGGATCATCTTCTTATAAGCTCCAACTGAAAGATGTTTAAGCAGTCCCCAATCCAATTAAACAAAGGTAAATAGAAGGAAGAATTGTACTGAGTACCATCATCATGTTTTTTCTTAATGAAAAACAGCATAATTGTGGGTTATACAGCTCCTTAATCTCACATTAAATCCAATAGATTGCTGAATTATACTGAATATGACAGTCCCAGCTTTCTATATTGGTGTGCTTAATTTTAGGTCATTATCCTTTATTATGTGACTTGTAATCCTTAAAGCCCATGATTGTGTCTGGATATTTGGCAAGGATTGTACTTGGTAATACAAGGATTCTACTTCTAAGAGTGATGGTTTGAATGACATTGTATAATTATTAGATGTTCAGAGAATTACATACATTGCTTTCCTTTTTTAATTGGCTGGTTTTTTATAAGTGTTTCCTTCAACAAACATTATTCAAAATTATTATTCAGTTTTAGGGGCTCTTCTGAAAAGGACAGCTTTCACAAATGAAAGACAAGTAGTTTATTGTTATGGAAATTTATCTAAATGCCATTAAAATGCCCAGTTCAAATACAATTCTGGCTCATCCACAGACTGGTTGACGCTGGTCAAGTTAATTTACTTTTCTGTCTCAGTTTCTTTGTCTACAAAATAGCAACAATGATGGTGCCTACCAGATGCAAGAAACTATTGTTATAATTATATGAGCTAAAACATGTAAAGTGCTCAGCCTAATGGCTCAAACATAGACAGTTTAAGCAAATTCAGTATTACTAATATTTTATATCTGTCTTTGTCTAGAAATATGCATAAATGGAAATAAGATGTCCAGCCTTAAAGACACATTTTTATTTGACTAGCAATATAGTAATATCTAAAATTTCTCTGGCCTAGTAATATAAGAAATATTTTAAGTAGTTATATAATCTTGATCTTCATTGAAGACCACAGAAATCTACAAGTTATTGTTACTGGCCCCCTTTTATTTTACCAGTTTAAAGAGGCATCTCTATTTGTATCCACTTAATGATATCTATCAACTAAATAAAATCTTGTCCAAAGTCATCCGTGATTCTTTTTTTCTTATCAAGAGTGCTGAATATGGAAGGGAGTAAAAGTGATTTCTTATAATTCCGACGAGCTAACATAGAACCTCATTGGAAAGTTACTCTAAATCGCTTTTTTTTTCTGATAAATAAAAATTAAATGGAATGAAAGTGATGACATGGTGGTATACTTTATATATATATTAACCTTGTAGAGAACTGATTTGGGTTTGGAAATTTAAATTACTGTATGTGTGCAATGGAATTTCAACTTATGGATATGATTGGATCATAACATTTTAAATGAGCAACTATAATCTATAGTCTTTTATATTTGAAAGTAAGAACAGGTTTTGTACCATCACTTGTGCATGGTTCTTAATTGCTGCTTTTTTACTGGTTTCCATTCACACAGTAGGTTTTAAAAAATGCTAGTATTGAAACTGAAAGTCTAATGAAGCTCAGCTCCATCAATGGCAAACACATTAGTGGAGAAGGTCATTTAATAAAGTTTACATCTAACACACAAAAATAGTGACTTGCTTGCTATTAACATTCTTCTTTTTCATTTTTATGGTAGAAGGCACCATAACATCTCAAATAACAGCATCAAAAAAAACTTCTTTTTGTTGAACACCAGGTTAACATTGGGGGGTGCAGAATGCATTATTATATCCATCTTACTTAATTTTAAATGTGAAAAGATAGATTTATATTGCTTCATTATAAAAAGTTTTTTGCTGTGTTTTTAAAGGTGAGATGGAATAAGTTAGAATTACTTTTATATCCAACTCCGGCCATAGCTAAAACATATCTTGTTTGACCCAGTATTTATACTGCTACTCCCACTACCCCTAGACATGCTGCAGAGCACAGAATGATTCAGGTCACTGCATGGGTCTGATCATTCTATAAAAGCAGCTGAAATAACTGGATCAGAGACTTCATAATTGGTGTCAGTAAGTACATTTAGATATTAAGCTTTCAGTCTTTTCAACACATACTCCATGAAACTCATTAATCTGAACGTATGGATTATAGCAATATTCTATATTTGAGGAAATTTCAAAACAGTGATAGAATAAGAAGTGGGTCAAGTTACTCATAGGGGAAAAAAATAAAATCGCCAAAAGATTCTGATGACAACACCTCCCCCCAGAAAATGAAGTAACGTGTTTACAAATTTAAGAGAAAGAAAAACTTGAACTAAGATTTTTTATCCAATAAAATTGACTTTTAACTAGAAAGGCTGCAAGCTGATTTAAGTATGCAATAACTTAAGAAATATTATTTAAATATGCCTTTCCCGAGTGGCCTACTAAAAATGAGCTTTAGATAACCAGAATAATTGAAAAGTCATCAGCATGAGAATAGAAGGTAAAGACTAAATATACATTTACCTGTAGAACTAAAAGGAAATGATGGTTATAGAAATATGGCTGTATTCTCTGACGATTCATAGAACAACTATGAAAAATGGAGGTGATCAGACAGATACGAAGAGTGTATAAAAAGCAGGTTATGCTTAGTAAAAACATATACTTAGCAGTATATGTATTACCTGAGAGTAAAAGAGTATCATTTCAAATTAGGTGCTGGAAGAGAGAAAACAAAAATGTTACTAGCAAATTATTTCATTGTTGCTAATAAGTGAGGGATAACTGAAAATGACAAAAAGGTGATATATAAAGGTTTTAGCATAAAGGTAAACATTAGGGAGAAAAGAACTATCAAATACTCCCTCAACACATACACATAGAAAAAGAGAAATTTTTAGGAAAATAAAATGAAATAGATGACATAGTAAAATAATATATAAAGTTGCATATATTTGTATGCATGTACAAACTTACCAACATTATCAATAAATGTTAATAGGCTTAATTCACTTATTAGAATAAAAGATACTAAGATTGACTAACAAAGTTAAATCTAACACTATGGTATTTTTCAAAAGACACACCAAAAACAAAGAGTTAAGCAAGATTAAACATAAAAGGATAGACAGGGTATAAATAAATTTTTAAAAAGCAGTGGTCACAATATTATTGAACATGGTGGAATGCAAACCAAAGAGCAATAAATAAAGATGTGAAGAATAGTATTTCATAATACTAAAGGCTATAATTCATAATGGAGGAATTTCAATGACTAATATATGTGTATGTAATAACACAGCTACTTTAATAAAGCAGAGACTAAAAAGAATGCAAACTCACAATAGATAATGTTAGCACATATCTCTGAATATAGGACAGAAAATGGAGATGAAATATTGACAGCATAGAAAACTTACACAAAGTCAATAAAATAGATGTAATAATCAAACTCTAAGGCCAATACTAGACAGCACACCTTGTATTGAAGTGCACGTGAAACATTTACCAAAATTGGCCACATCTTAATTTCCAGAGTGACTAATCTAACATTCCAGGAAAAGAATTAGCTCAGACAACTTTCTCTGATCACAGTGCAGTAAGGCTAGAAATTAATGACAATATCAGAAAACAAAAAGATCTTTCCACCTAGAAATTTCAAAACACATAACTAAATAATTCACTTCAAAAGGGAAATTCAGTAAAAAATTGCAGAACTTAAAAATAAATTATAATAATGAAGACATAACAATAAAGCAAAGCAAAAGAAACAAAAAACCAAGAGGAAAGAAAATGAATTAGAAAACAGTAAAACAGAAGGACCAAGAAAGAAACACAAAAGATACTTTTAACAAAATAATTAATAAAATGAACAAACCACTAACAAATCTAATCAAGAAGCAAACAGAAAATTCACAAATACACAAAATCAAAAATGAAAGGGAAAGAAAAATGACTATCAGTAGAGAGGAAATTTAAAAGGCCTTAAGAGATTATAATGCTCAGTGTACACAAATTAATTTGAAAATCTAGATTAATTAAGTAATTTTCTGGAAAAATTGGTAGTGGTAGAGTAAGTAGACAATTATCATTGTTGAAATAGGGAAAGAAAAGCCATTTGACAAAATTAAATATCCACTTATGTAAAAACACTTAATAAAATAAGATTGCTGGATATTTCTTTGCTATGACAAAATACATAAGCCTCAGCTCCAAAGCTAACAACTTAATTCAGAAACATCAGTGACTTTCCCATCAAAATGAGGAAAACACCAGGGATGTCCACTGTTTCCAACTACTATTTAACATTGAGTTGAACATATTCACCAATGCAGTTAAGCCAGATGGAAACAATTAAAGGTAATGTAACTATTAAATAGAAATAAATAAATAAAACTATTTTTATTGGCAGGTATAGTTATACATGTAGAATACTCAAAGGGACAAAAAATGTGTTGCAAAGAAAAAGATGTTAGTGAAGTAGCATGGTATATAAATCAATATTCTTTAAAAATACAATAAAAAATCAGCTAAAAAGATGTAATGACAAAGAAGCCTCTATTTACAAAAGTTTTTTAAAAGAACAATTTTCCAAAATCTCTGAGGGAAACTCTAAAGCACTCTTAAGAAACAAAAACAGATTGAATAAATGGCACCATATACTTTATTCTTGTAGGAAACTACATTGAGCAAGTAATTAACTCTCTGAATCTACTAGTATAGCATAATGACATTAAATGAAAACAAAAAACTTCAGAAATGTTAAGTCATGGATATTCTGTTTTAAAGGAAGAGTAGGGCTTTAGATCTAAACAGTGTTCAATAGACTACACTCAGTCTCCCAAGAATTTTAAATATTGCATAAGAAAATAGATAAAATTAGATATACATGTAAAGTTTTCAAATATAAAATTTGAACAAGTAGAACGGGCATTTTCATCAAGACCTCTGGAAATGGTTTCAGTTAGAAGTAAATTATGTATTTCATTTCCTAATATTGCAAAATAACCAAAGTGTTACTATTATAATATCATTCATTCTATAAACAATGAGTGCTACTGGATGACGGGGCACGTAGGAGGTGCTGAGTGTAGAGCAGTGATCAATAATCTTTGTATTCATCAGGTCTCAGTGGCTGTAAGAGCTAAATACTGACCATTTACACAAAGGATGCTCACCATAGAGTAACAGGAACAGGAAATCTCCAAAATTTATTTGTAGGAAGAACTACACCAGCCTCTTTTGGTTGCCACACCTGAAATAAAAGGATTTTATCCACTTGTTTTGCCTTTGCTTCATGCAGTTTAAAGTTCAGGGCCTCAGAAGAGATTAATGGTTTGAGCTAAAGAAACCTGCCCATCCTGTGGCCATACTGTGGTAATGATGGAGGAATTGATTTGATGGTAGGCACTTCAAGGGTGCTTATAGCATCTGAAGGAAGAGGACAAATTAATTCATTGTCTCTTCAGAATGCACAAAAGAAAACGAGGGTGCTCTCATGGTAGCAGTGGATGCTGGACAGCAAAAACAAAAAAAAAGAAAAGAAATATTGCTGATCTCCAAAGGTTGATGACTTCTTTGTAACTGACCACTCGGATGACTTCTTTGTAATTGACCAGTTGGATTTGTCTGCCATGTAAGTCTATGCTGAATATGAGGCCACCTTATCCGGTGAAAAATAACCAGTATAAAATGGGTCATAAAGTGGTCATCAACTCTGCTTACTACCTAGAGTAATTAAGAGCTAGGATCTGATCATCTTCTAACTAAATCTTTTTTTTTTCTTTCAATGAAGTAGTATGTGGTAGCACAGAACCATATTCTTGTTTTCCTTCTAAATGCATCTGTGGTAAGGTATCTTTTATAGGTAAGACTTTTTAAGTAGAAGAGAAGTAGTCAGTGCCACTGTTCTCCTACAGAATAAGCAGAGCAGGCCTGATGGGAGAGCTCGGGCTGTCAGATGCAGCACGGTTAGTTTCCACCACGCACTGGGATTGGAATTCCTGTTGTGTATCCGGGCCATGTACAGAATTTCGGCTGACTTCAAAGAAAGTGATTTTGAGAAGAGAGAGTTAGTTGCCAAAAGGAGAAAGCAAGGCATTAATCTTTGATAAGCTCCATTTACTAATTTATAAAGGCAATGGGAATTGGGGTGAGGTTAAAAAGTAAAAGCCAAGGGAACTATCTGTAGTGAATGCTAATGATTTTCTTACCATGTCATAAACTGTGCATTCTTTCGGGGAGTAAAAAACTATAGCTTGATTATAAAACATTACATAGCATTTAGTAGTTTATAAGTGATTAAAAGATTTTAAAAAACTAGTTCTGATCCCTTAAAATGGAAGAGCTATTAGCTAGAAGGGGCTTGTAAGTCATAAGCAGTTACAGGAGACATGTTTAGAATTGAGAGTCAACAGAGCGAGATTAGCATAGACAGCAATGCAAACAGTGTTTCCATTTTTTGTTCATCTTCTTTATATAAACACAGAGAAGACTAGGAATGACAGGTGAGAAGCTCTAGAGAAAATTTGGCAAAATTTATAGAAGAAAGAGAACCAATAACTGTGCCCAGGTATAAAGAACACAAACATCTAGGTAGGAACTGTTTGAAACAGTTAAGCATGGATGATGTTATTTATTCTTAGGGATTTTTATTTCCTTTAGCATGTTATTCTTTCAACCATATACATACTTGGGGGACCCAGTACATCAGGTACTGTCCAAGGTGCTAGGGAGAGGAAACAACAATAAAAGATAGGCATGGTTGTGCCCTCACAGATCTTACGGTCTGACAGGCAAGAGACGTTGAACAAGTAATTACAGTCACGTGTGATGAATGTCAAACTGGGCTGATACACAGTGCTTTTGGAACAAGCAGCTAGGGGACATTAGACCATTTTGTTTCTTGAGAAAACTAGAATGTAGCTGATAGACTCTGTTCATAAACTGTCTAGTCAATTGTCAAGTTTGGATCTTGACATATATATTTTACATATTTTGCATCTTTTAATCCTCAAAACAACCCTGCCAAATAAATGCTCGCTTTCCCATTTATTGATGAGAAAACTTAAACTCAAGGTAGTTAAAGTAACACACCCTTTTCACACACACAATAAAAGCTAAGGCTCTAAAAAAGGGCCTGCTTCATAAACAAGATGATTTTAGGAATTTTTTCAAAGAGATATATAACATAGACTGATGAAGGCAGATCACTTTTAGTAGGAACATTTCAGTGGTTAATTACAGCAATATAAAGGTGAAGTGTTATACCTAAGGTCATGTGGGCTTTGGTTTTGGTTTTATAATTAATATAAAAGTGAAGTCTTACTCCTAGGCTAAGTTAGGCTTTGGTTTTACAATAGATCAAAGGTGATCTGTTGCCCAGACTTTTGCCTTATTTTCATGTCCAACTCTATAATACATATCCAAATTCAACTGCCTAAACTGAAGGCCCCAGATGTAGGTCCTGGGGTTTCCCGGAGTTACTTTGCCCATCTGTGGTTATTTGCTTTCCCTTTCATTCACGCAGATACTTTCCTGTGTGAACTTCTAGTATCCTCTTTCATAATACAAGTTCAAGAAAACAGAAGCTCAATTAAACCAGAAAAAACTAAGTTTAATTGAAGCCAACTATTGTTTATTGAACACTGATTGGAGGCAAGCACTGTGATAAGTGCTGAGGAAACAAGCTTGATAAGACATAGTCTGTACCTTATGTTTGCTTCCCACTCTCATCAGTCTTGAGCAGGGATTGGCAAATGTTTTCTTAAAGGTTCAGATGGTAAATATTTTAGACCTTTGGGCCATAGAGTCTCTATCAAAACTATTCAGCTCTGCAGCTGAAGCATGGAAGTAACCAAAAACAGCATATGAATGGATGGGTGTGGTTGTGTTCCAACAAAACTTTATCAAAAACAGCAAGCTGAATTTGGCTTATGGTTTTCAGACCTCTCTTCCTATTTCTGGTTGGTGCATCAAGCCACCAGCTGAGCTCCAGTTTTTATATCACAGTGATAGTCATGATATGAACTGAGAGCTTATTATAACCTCTGAGCCTGAGATTATAACATAAACACCTCTCCATCCTTTTATTTATTGTGCATTAAACAAAAAAACTTGCTCTACCTACCCCTTTAAAGCCTCTTTCGACTGCCACTCTTCTCCAGCAGAGAAAAAGATGTGTGTTTTGGCTTCCTCCACAGGGAATGGTTAGGGAAATGGTTAGAGACTTGCTGTATAACATTAGAGACTTACTCAGATAAATAGGACTTCACTTTAAAAGCGCTATAAATGAAGCATCTGAGAGAATGACAGCATCATTAATTCATGGAATATGTATAGAACACCTACTATGTGACAGGTCCTGGAATACAGGTATTAGAGAAGTGGCAAACAAAACACACAGGCTCTCCATGTCTTATAAAGCTTAGAATCTGACTAGGAGACACGCAACCTGTACATAAACACAAAAGATATAAATGATTATTAATTGAAAAATAAAATGAGTAATATGAAAGAAAATCACAAGATGTCATGAGAATAACTAATGGAGTGAATCTAATGAAGCTTGGAGGTCAAGGAAGGTCCATTTAAGGAAATGACCTTTAAAGCAAGAACTGAAAGATGGGCAGAAATTAGGTAGAGAGTAGGCAATGGGAAAGATTACAGGTTAAATGGGTGTCACTTGAAAAGATAAGTGAAAATTCTGTGGCAAGAAGGAGCTTGGCCTGGTCTGGGGAATGGAGGACGGCCCGTGAGACTGGAAGTCAGAATACGGGGAGGTGACTGGCAAAAATGAAGCTGGAGAGGAGAGACGTCAAATCACAAGTCTAAGAATGCTTGTTAAGTGTTTTGTATTGCATCCTAAATGCAATGAGAAGACATTGAAATTTATTCAGAGGTAGCACGTTTAGATTTACATAGGTAAAGATCGTTCTTACTGCTGTATGAAATATGTCTTGAAAGGCTAATTTGATCAAACCCACTCTCAGCCTTTCTCTTTCCAGCACCTTCTCTGGGCAAAGCACCCTTGGCAACTGCATCCAGAACCAGGAGATGTGTAAAGGGAGAAAGTTGTACCTCCCTTCTTTAGGTTTATTACATGTCCATAAATAACCTTGAGACAATTATCACCATAAATGTGCTTCCTTATGCAAACATACAATTCTTATGCTATGTAAAAATTAAATACAAAAGTCAGTCCCATGTGTAAATCATAGAATCACTATATGTAACCATTGCTTTAAGAGTCAGCCATAAGATAGTCTAGATAAAGCAAGGAGCCAGAGGTGGAAACCTCCCTTGAAGAAGATTCTGCTAAACTCAATAAAAGGTGTCAATGAAAGAGATGGTAAAATTAGATGTGGGATACCAATTCAGATATGGAAGAGGACTTAGAGTACACAGACATACACACACACATGCACATGCAATCTGCTAGGCAGGAAACTTCTGATCCTGTCTGGCAGTTGGTCTCTATTTAGTATAATAGTCTTTTGAGATCAGGGTGGGAAAGGGGGGAATTGAAGTGACCATTCAGCCATCTGCTGCTAAGCATATTCAGGGAAAAGACGGAAATGTGGTTGTTCAGAATGCTTTGCAAGTGTCCAAGTGTCACATGAAATTTTTAGACTATCCTCAAATGAATAGTTCTACATCTATCATGTGTGTGTTTGTGTGTACTAGTATGTATAAATACTCATAGACTCAGAGTGAGTATCAGGTATTTCATAGTGATGACAAAGCTATATATCCAAGTTCAGAGTCGTAACTAACTGTATAGTGTATTAATTCCTCACTGGGCTCATGAATGCTCCATATTCTTCACTATTTGTTTACTAGCTTGTCAAAGTTATTCAATACATGGAGTGTCACAAAGCACATGGTCACATCTCATATGTCTGCTTCAAGGGCAGGACCAATATGACCTTTGACTTTTCTTTTACACAGGATAAAATCACTCTTTAGGAATGCTGTCTATTTGCACAGCTACACAATCTGCTATTGAAGCAGTCTCAATTTTCTGCAATATTGCTTGTTAAATGTTTATAGCTAATTTTATAGTAGAAGGCTAGATGTCTGAATATCTTCAAATGCATTCTCTATTGGTGTGGGTTTTAACTGTTCCACTTTTATTATGTTTTATGAGATCAAAAATAGACACATAGAAAATAATGAAGTGGCTTTAAAAATTCTTGGATGATGGAAAACCTGTATAATATAGAAGAATAAAAGGCTGCTCCCAAACACCTTCTGACTTGGAACATAGTCATACATTTGTCTGTTACTTATTTATCATCCAGAAGCAAATATTAACCAGTCTACATGGAATGCCATTCAATTTCATCCCTTATGCTTGGGAAACCTATGACTACCCACATTCAGGGGCCATCAGCATGGAAAGTATTAGTTTCTGTGCAGCCCAGGAGCTTGACAGGGAGTGGTGGAATCCCAACGGTGGGTTGAAAGGTTCAAATCATAGCCAAGAAGAATGACTTCAGTCATTGTCAACAGTCAATATCATTTAAATCTCTAGAAATCTTATGAAAAAAAGAGAAAAATTAAAAATAGTGTCTTTCATTAGGATCCTTTCTGTGGCCATGATTGAGAATACTATATTTTTAGACAAGAGAGGAGAAAATCATGAAGCCCTGTAGGAGGAGATGTAATTTTATTTTCTGCAAGATAGTGGCTTCATCATTAAAAAATTCAACCAACTAGGATACAACGTCCTTTGACCTAGCAGATGAAAGGTCAGACAGCAATTTTGAATAATAAATGAGACCTGTTGACCTCATGACCCAAATCTGGCAGGGTGAGTGTTTCCTCTTTCACAGATGCTGATGGCAGACACACACACACAGACAGCTCAGCTAATGAGCTGCCTCAACCCAGGTTGTGGGTGCTGCAGTGCTTTTGTGTTATGTAGCACAGGAGAGAACAGATTTCTGAAGCTGTTGTGTCATGTAAAGTGATATTTACAGAAATATTTCTCTTGTGGCTTTTAAGGAGACTCCTTCCCTGGTTCCCAGTGTTTCTGTTTAGCTGATGAATTGACTAGAAACCTGAACATTGGTTAAGGTATTTCTTCCGCCTCTGATTTCCTTTTATTATTTTAGCACTGGCAAAGAATAAAGGAAATGCAGTATGCAGTTCACTTATATTAACAGCAAGGTGATTTTATGAGAATTTTGTAAACATGGGAATAAACATTTTATCTTTAAAAATGTGAATTTGCCCTTCATTTTGGAGCAAATAGTCCTTGTATTTGGATAATGGATTTAGATGTACATGGTATTAAGCCATATGGATATTTGTGATACAGTAATTAGTTTAAATGTTTAGCATTATTTGAATAACACAGTGATCTAATTTGAAACTATAAAAATTTCCAACTTAAATGAAAACAGAAATATGGCTTTAAACTAAACTATCCATTGCTATAATTTTAATCCTTAACATATTCATTATTGCTTTTGGAAAACATCAGCTGCTACAAAGTAAACTTGGTAAATGTTTGCATTCTTTTTGATAAATATTCTATAATATGTCTAATTTTGACACTTTTGATTAATAACATGCATAGTGTCTTTAATTTGTGTTTACTTGGTATTCTTTTAAAGAAAAGATTTCAGGAGCCTGGCCAAATTCCAGTTTAGCTAACTATATTTCTCTTGCTGGGTCTCCTTTTAGCTTTCAATTGACTATGATAGTCTTCTTCAGTCTTCATGATAAACTCTTGCCAATTTCTGAATTGTAGAAGAGCCATCTGGTAAAATAACATGATCTCTACCTGCATTAATATAACACAGATGAGTAAGAATTGTTTTGAAGCAATTTGTTATTTACCACAAATTGAAAAGGAAAAAACCTTAACAATGAAGAATTTGGAGAAACGCTCACCACATATTTATCACAATTTCCATATTTTCCAAAGATAGAAAGACGAAATGGCAGCCAAATCTGGTTGTTGTTCAGTTGGTTTCAAGCTTATTTAATTTGCTGTAACTGAATAAATGCATGTAGAAGCCTTTTGGGTGCAGAGGTCTGGTAAGCATCATTGTGTTGTGATGCAAACATTTTGCTTTGTACCTACTGAATTTTTCCAGACACTCACAACTTTTTCAAAGTAAAGCACTTGACCTAGATTTATGGTGAGGTCCCCTTCTCATTAGTAATATGGAATACTACTGCTACATAGATACACACCAGCTGAACTGTGATACGGAAGAGAGGAAGTGAGTTTACAGGGAGTGAAGAGAGTAAAATGACACCTTACGTGTTTTGTGGAGCTCTCCTCTGTCTTGTTTACACACTTCACATTTATTTTTATATAACCTTACTTCAAACTCATGTAGAATATATGCAGTTTTGTGTTGGTAAATGTTTGATACATTGTTCGTAAAAATATGCAAACCCCCAAAAGCAAACAAGCAAAACCTGGATTTGTACTATTTGTTCATTTATATGGTACAAATACTCCCACCATAACTAATTTGAAGATACCAAAATGATGTCACCACACACAAAGCTGAGGAGAGAGGCATATAATTGGCTGTCAGGAGCTGGTGCTAGCCGGCTCCATCACACCACTGAGTATAGAGGGGATATTAGTGTCTTCATTTTGGCATCAAAGAAACTGATATGGAGAGATTTAAGGATTCATCTGAGATGAAGAGGGAAAGAATAGCAGGGCTGCTACTTACACATCTTTTATTACCAGGTTCTGAGTTTTTCTCTGTTTTCAACAGTGTGAAGCCATTTAAGATTAAAAAGGTAGGAAGTGTTAAGTGCCGGAAGGGTGAGGAAACTGTGCACCAACTCAGGAAGTGCACATGCACTTCATGGAGGACAGAGACAGGGGAGACCCATGAAAGACTTCAGAGCAGAGGGAGACCAAGGAGAGAAACACTGAGAGACAAAGATGCAGACAAAGAAACAGAGGGAGCTTGGGGAAAGTGGGAAATGTAGGGAGACAGAGAGAACAAGTGCAAGTATGCATTTTGGGTAAGAAATACTGAAACTTTATATCAGTTTTCTCCTTCTGGCTCATTTGCCTTTTGCCCACTTTTACCTCTCCTCCTTCATGTTGTAATTAATGTATTTTTTTGTTTGTGGTATTCTTTGTAGTTTTGTTAATTTAGCAAACAAGCTAATGTTTTATATTTCTTTCAACTCTCCTACTCTTTCACCCTATCACCCATAATGCAATTAAATTAAAATGAAGTTTGATTTATTTGTTTTACATTCAGACTACTTATTTGATTATTTTGCTGTGTCAGTGGTTTGCAGTTAAAAAAAAAATTACTCAGCCTTTCATTGCAGTATTACCTTGCAAACGCAAAGGGTTTTACATCTATTACCTAAAAAGTCTTATAATCCTCCTTCAGAAGAAAGAGCTATTAATTTTATTTTACAAAATAAAGACAAAAATAATGAAGTAATTGTTTAACAAATGGCAAAATGAACTGAGGCTTAAATCTGTGTTTCTACATTACTGTTCTATAATATACAGCTATCCTACACTGCTTCAAAATCAAAATATACACTAAAATGTTTGAACACATTTTCTTTGAGAATAAATGTTTGGATGAGAATGTATTCTATAATTTATGGAGAAAACAAATAATAATGCTCTCCTTTAATTGCCAGTGTAAAAGTTTAAGGCATAATAAAGAGGCAAATGTATACATGAGGCAATACAATATCCATCCCTTGGAGAAAATACTCTACCAACAGTTAAATAATGAGATTGAGTAATTGAGTATCAGGATATGGATTATAATAATGAAAACCATTTAAACTCAGCATAAGAACAAATAGTTAAGTTGGAATATTGTTAGAACGAAGGATTTGTGTTCCCTTCTTCATCTTAGTTTTCATTCTGTTGCAAATAAGTCACTTTTTTTTCTAATCTGTTACTTCAAAGAATTCACATAAGTGTTTCTAGCGATTGCTTATAGTAGGGTCTGGAAATCAGCAGGGTGACATTCAGCGGTGTTCCTATACATGGATGGATGGAACTGACTTATCAACTGTCACCCATATCACCCAAATCATCCATGTGAAGAAGGCTGACTTGGCACTGGGCTGGCAATTATCTGGTGAACCCAGCCTAGTAAACTGCCCAAACTGATAAAAGTTCAAAGAATAAATATAATTGTATTGGGAAATCATGGAAAATCCTTTCTGATTATTCAAAATGCAGTATCTTGAATGGATTCAATCCACAATAGCAGGCTCATCAAGTCATCTAAGAAAAAAAAATACAGACTGCTATTATAGGCGTTATATAACATGGTTCAAAACCATAAACCTGGTCTTTACAGAATATAACTTATGAGTTATATGCTGAGTGCATGTGGAAAAGTTACACACTCACTAATGTTATATAATCCACATTACATGTATAATACATATACATATAGTACACATACACATACAATAACTTGAACTCAGGATACTAGAGCAATGACAGGAAGGAGTGCCACTCTGAAAAGATAGAAAAGAAAAGATGAATCAAAGATGTACTGAAAGAAATTTGACTTCAACAATTAAACAATAGATACTGCCAAGGTTGACTTGGCCAGAATAAGAAACTTCACTTTAAAGGTAATTTGCTTTGTTAGTCCTTAGTATATCAGGCCATCCAAAAAGCTTACATGCCAACAAGCAGTGCCATAGCAGTCAGAGCAAAATGAGTAATTACAGTGTCATTATACTTAGCTTTCTAAGGTTAGGAAGTTCTTTCCAGTTTTCTAGGTGAAGGGAGCTGTATTGTGTTCAGCAATTATTAAATTTCCCTGAACTTTCAGATTATCTTGGAGAAACAAATTGTGGCTCACGCCTGTAATCCCAGTACTTTGGGAGGCTGGGGTGGGCGGATCATGAGGTCAAGAGATTGAGACTATCCTGGCCAACATGGTGAAACCCCATCTCTACTAAAAATACAAAAATTAGCTGGGCATGGTGGCGTGCGCCTGTAGTCCCAGCTACTCAGGAGGCTGAGGCAGGAGAATTGCTTGAACCCGGAAGGCGGAGGTTGCAGTGAGCCGAGATCGCACCACAGCCCTCCAGCCTGGCGCCTGGCAATGGAACAACACTCTGTCTCAAAAAAAAAAAAAAAAATTGACTGCTGCCTTTAGTATGATAATATAAAATAGATATATGATAATATAAAACAGATATAAATATCTGTTATAAAATAGATATTTATTTTTTTACCTTTTATTTTATATTTGGGGATACATGTGAAGGTTTGGTACATAGGTAAACACATGTCACGGGGGTTTGCTGTACATATTATTTCATCACACAGGCATTAAGCCCACTTAAAAATGTTTATTAAAACCCCAAAACTAGGTTTGAGGTGAAGCTGTTTGCTAAATGATTAATCTAGTAATAGGAATGTCAAATGCAACACAATTTTTAAGATTTTTCTTTAATGTGAAATACTGTTCTTGCAGAAAGTTGGTTGGATGACATAAAGAGCACAGGCTTGCCTATCACACTGATTACTTGATGTAATAGTAAGCAAGCTTAAGTGAACTGCGTGTCTTCAATCTTTCCAATCACTTAGGGATGGGCATCAGAGCTCGCCATCCATCATCCCTGGCCTGAAACATACAGTGCATCAGCAATCTTGGGCTGACCTAAATGATAGTAAAAGCCGCTTTGCTGTTCACAATAAGAAATTGTTGTCCGCTGAATTACAGGTTTGTGATTAGATTGCTAACATGGCCAACTTGATGTATAAGTGAAGTGTCCAGGGAAGATATTCTTTAGGATCTTCCAGAGATTAATTTATACCCTTGAAATGTAGACCAATCACAGAGTCAAAAAATATGTCAAGGTGTTTTTCTTGTAACCAAGAAAGCCCAGCTGTTACAACAGTCATTAATTCATTTCTGGCACCTTTATCTGCAAAGGAATTTAATAAACAAGGGGTCTAATGGCTATCATCTTGGCATGGCTAGAATTGCTCAGTATGATAATTGATTTTTTGGAGCCAAATTTATATGAGGAACAGTTATATACTGTTAGGAATATAAACCTGAAATGTCAGCTGTTTCTTACAATTAAATTTTTACATTTAAACAATTTGAACTTTGCTAAAATGCCTATCTAAAGTTCCTAGTTGTGTGTTATGTTCTCATATCTTAGAACAGCATCTAAAGATAGCATACAAATTACTAGGTAAATATGACATGTATTATTATTTTTTCTCCTTTCCTAAGATTAAAATAACTTGAATTTAAAATTAAACTTTAAAGAAACTATCTCCAGGTCACCTAAATAACTCTAAAAGAATATTAACCCAGGAGCTAGGAGACCTACCTCGGACTTCAGGTTCTGTGTCTAAATTTGCTACATGGCCTTCGATAAACCATTTGACTGCTCTAACCATTAGTATCCACATTCGGTCTTGTTTGAATGGTATTTTCTGACCTAAGGTCTTACTCAGTAGGATAACATTTATTCTTTCCATGTCTACTGAACTCCCCTACTTTCCAGTCACGTGGGTGAGCATAAAATGATGAAAACCCTAGTCATGCTGACAGCCTAATGGAAGGAGGCAGGCAAGAAAACAGGCACGTATAATAATAAGCTTAGTGTGCAGAAAAACCGCCCAAAAACGAAAATGCTGGGGGTCACAGGCCCAGAATCTGAGTCGACAGATTCAGTGCTGAGCTCTAATATACTCTAATATATACTTTTCTAACATGTCCTCCAGACGATTCTAATGCAGGTAGTCCTTGAGCTACAAGGGAATTTCCTAAGTGCAAGGAATTAGTGCTGGGTGCTTTGAGATATACAGGAAAAAACACTTGATTCTATTCTAAAAGCTTGGGAAACGCTTTGGGGAAAGGTGCTGGAGAAATAAAAACTTCACGAGCATATTCTGGGTACAATGGATGGAAGATTGGGGAAAGTGTTCTCAGCAAGGGAACCACATGAGAAAGGGAGGCCTCGGGGACTTGAGACAGGTGAGTTTGGAAAGTTCAAGAGGCAAAAGCAAGAGATGCATTTTAAGAAGTTGAACCTATCACATAGGACATTTTTTTCTCTTTTCAATAAATTTCTTTTGAACATGTGCCTGGAAAAAATGTGTAAAAACGATATGCAGTGAAAAGGTTTCCTTCTGTCCTCTCTCCAACCACTCATTTCTTTTTTGGAAAGAAAATACCATCAACAGCTTCTTGCTTGTCTTCCCAGTGATGTTAAATGCATATGCAAGGATGTACTAAGACCTATTCTCCACACTCCTCTTCCAGTAAATAATAAGGTGTACTATGCACAGTGCTGCATCTTGCTTTTTTGACCTAATGTATTTTGGATATTGAGCACATCTACTTTTCTGTAAACATTGCATGGTACTCTACTATATGTACACTATGATTTATTTTACCAGTTACATGCTGATGGACAATTAGATTAATTTCAATCTTTTGCTTTTACAAGCAAAAGTGTAAAGCATTAGCTTGTACCTAAGTCATTTCAAACATGCACATATGTTGAATTCCAAAGAAAAACATAAATTTTCAGTCAAGGGGTATGAACATTTAACATGTTGGTAGATTCTGACAAAATGCTCTCCATGGAGGCTGTACTAATTTGCAACACCATTTGCAAAGTATAAGAATGACTATTTCCTTTCTATCCAAAAAGCAGTTAGACTTTATCTTGAGAACACTAGAGTGTAAATCAAGGGTTTTAAGAGAAGGAACACACTGATTAGGGTTACATTTTCAAAAGCTATATTCTACAATAGTGTGGAGAATAGATAGATTAGAAGTAACCTCATGGGGCTTATATGGGAGAACAAGGATTTTTACTGAGCATATATTACATGTTAGATTTTCTGCTAAGCACTTACACTGGATCATCATATTTATCGCCTATAACCACATTAATTACTGCTTTCAAACAAAAACAAATGAAACAGAGGCTCATAGTTAATTACTTGTCCAGGTACATGCAGATAGTAGTACGTGGCAAAACTGGGATTCAAGTCCAAGGAGGTATTAATATTAGCAAAGAGAAAGTGCTTTTAGCCACTACAATACCATTTAGGATGGAGAGAAGTTGATAACTTTGAAATCTGTCAGTTAGAACTGACAGAATTTAGTAACTGCATGCATACAGAGAGCATAAAGAAAAGGAACAGATCAGCATTATCTATTGAGACTGGAAATCTAAGAAGACTTACAATTGGAAAGCAAGGGGTTAGGGGGTGCCTTTGAGTTTGAGGTACAAGTGGGAGGTATCTACTGCCTGGGAGGCAGGACAGCAGTCTAGTCTGGGGAATATGTGTGATTTCACCAGTGTACAGACACTGTGCTTGGGCAGTCACCAGCGTGGATGGGCTCATCTATGGAGCAACATTTAAGGAAGGGGTCAAGGATGAGGAGAACATCAAAGAGGTAAATAGCAAACTAAGAGATAAGAAGGTAGGAAGGAAAATCCAAAGAAAATGTTATCTCCAAATCAAATTAAAAAAAATCACTTTGAACTACTTTACAAATAAATTATTAATACCCCAGTTTTTCTTATTTATAAGGACTCTCACGTATTGTAAACGTAATAGTCCCCAAACACAGGGAAGAATAGGTTACTGGAACATACCCACCAACACTGTCTTGCACAGGTGATGTTCCAGGGGAAAATAGCTTTCCCTAAGCTGGCTGAGAGTCCTGATAAATTTCTTTAAACTTTAATAACCATGCAGAAAAGTGTCAAATTGAGGATTTAAAGCCAACGGCTGCAGTCCCAGGAGAGTGTCTGGGAGTGATTCCTATGTCCCTGACATAACTCAGAAGCAGGAAAGGTGCACTCAATGGCAAAAAGTATTCTCCCACACCACCTCGTATAAATCTACAGAGGACTACGCAAAGGTTTATGTGAGCTGTGTGTCCAACACGTGTTGGAAAATCAGTCTCGTTATATTTTCCCTGTAAATCCTTCCAGGAGTCCTCTAGGTTTAAGGAGGACCTTCACATTTGGAATCAAGAAATGAGTATAGATTTTCTGAAACTGCCTAGACTGTGTAATATGTAGTTCATAGGATATATGTGAGGGGAAGAATATGTAGGTACTGTCAGTCAATTGATGAATTCAATCTCAAGAAGCCCCAACAGGCCCACCATTCTCCCCAACTCTCTCATAAGGAAAATGAAAAACAAAAACAAAAACCTGTTTTTCAAAGGGACTGCGTTCTTTAAATGTGGCTAACCATACTCTTTTGCATGTTCATGCAGGATACCTGCATATCCTGGAGAGATGGGACTGATCTTGTTTTGTTTATATAATGAGTTTATAAATAAAAGACAATATCTTTTATGTTAGTATACCAAATTCCACTTCTGAATACACCAAAACTTAAGGACTGGACAAAACTGTAGAATCTAAATGCTGTTAGTGCTTATTATCCTGAATATAACAAACATAGTTGCCTTAAATAAAAAGACTATTGATTATCCAGGATGCTATAAATCAAGATTTGATTCTAGGCATCTTTTGTCTTTTTTAAGTGAACTCTACTTAATTTCTAAATGTTAGTCAATGAATATCTGATTTTTAAAAATTGGTAAATTATAAAAATTACATCAAGTGTGAAATAATTTTTTCCATGTAATATGGGAATCGTATGTGTGGATCACGTACAAGTGCATGCATGATACTATTTTAAGTACATAAGCTGTTGTTTTTACAGACCCTTAAGAAGTTCAGAATAGTGAAATCAATTTCTATGAAGTAGAAAATAGGGATTTTCTAATCAATCTAATACCCCAAAACAGTGACTTTGTGACAGACACTTTAACAACGGTGACAGGGAGCTCACCACTCAATGAAGCAGCCTGTTCATTCAACAGGTTTGAGGGTGTAAATATTTTCCTTAACTGTTATACAAAATCCTGCTTCCCTGTAATCTAGCAACGCTGTTCATTCTGGCTTCTACAATGATCCCACCTTGCTCCCCATTGTCACTAAGGTGGTTCCATGCTAAGATTTTATTTTATCTTTTGAAGTAAAACAATTCCATTTCCGACAGTCACTCTTCCACATCATGGTTTGAAAAGTTCCTCACAATTCCTGCTCCCAAAGCACCACTGATCATCTCTAGCAGGCCTATAGACCATTTCTTTCAACTGTAACATAACTCTATATGTAGGGTTATCATTTCCCACGAGTTAAACACTCAGCTGCTGTCAAGGTAAACATACATTATAGGCATATACACCTTGAACACATCATTGATACATATAAATTTGCTTGCTTTTAAAGTTTAGCATGAAGAGTGGTATGATATATATTTATAAAATATAAATTTTAATTACAATTTAAGTAGTAAAATAATGTTTAATTTACCAGTTTTTCTTAGAGTAATTGGGAGAAATGGAAGAATGCAAAGTATTTAGGTATGGTAGGGAGTTTATTGAATATTAACCTAAAATTTTCTTTCCTTTTCACAGGACTTAAGGTCTAATTCTTTCTGCACATGGGATCATTCTCTTTCTCTGCAGACCAGTCTTCTGTGATTAGAAATGCAGGTAGCCAGCCTATTCCTGTCTTTATGTGGTCATTCTGGTCTACACCAGTAGAAACTATGCTGAGCCCCTACATTCCCAGCTTCCAAGACCTGGGACAGACTATTTCACTTTATCCTAGATCTCCACCCATCATACGTAATATTAGAGATGACAAGCGTTGCATGAGCGGCAGCTCATGCATATGCACTGTAGGTACAAGTTCCCTAAACAGGTGTGGACAAGACTGTGAGAGAAAAATGCATCAGCCACACAGGCACTCTGAGAGATGTCATATTTTTGAAGCACGTGTCTATTAGATAAAATACAGTATTGAATACAAAGATTGAAACCATCATGGAATGGCCACACTCTTAACCACCCATTCAAGTCAGGAGAATTCCACATATAGGAAGTCCTTCTATTATCTATACATCAGCTTATGAGGCATTTATTTGCATTCACAAGATCAAATGTTGAATGTGGTACCAGAAGCTATGAAGCAACTGGGTATCTTTAAAGAGGTATAGTTGCTGTACCTCTAATTAATCCTTCTCAGAGTACTGAGGTTTTCTGTCATGAGAGTAATGATTTTCTTTTTCAATCCCCCCTAGGATGTCAGTATGAGAGAGAGAAAATATAATTTGCATTATTTCATATGTCATCACTTTTTAATTTTGTTTCTCTTTATAGAAACAATGAATCATGAAAACAATGAACTATGAAAACAATGAGCATTTGACATAGGTGGCCTTTGTGGTCTTCAGTGAAAAGTATGTAATGGCGATTCACACTTAACAACTGAGTGGGAGTGAAATCATATTCCACTAAAGACAGTATGCTTTTGCAGGAATACACTTCCTTTTTTCTTCAGTGCATACTTTCTTAAAAGCTAATTTTTAAATTTTAACTGACAAAAATTCTACATATTTATCAGGCACAATATGACGCTTTGAAATATGTATGCATTGTGGAATGGCAAGACTGAGCTACTTAACATGTATTACCTCATATACATATTTTTGTGTGTGTGGTGAGAACACTTGGAATTTACAATACGTTGTCCTTAGCTATAGTCACTATGTTATACAGTAGACACCTTGAGAACTAAACAGATCAAGGGAAAAAATGAATAACGCCATTGAAAAGTGGGCAAAGGACATGAACAGACTTTTCTCAAAAGAAGACATACAGGTGGCCAACAAACATGAAAAAATAATACTCAACATTACCATCAAAGAGATGAAAATCAAAGCCACAATGAGATATCATCTCATACCAGTCAAAATGGGTATTAATAAAAAGTCAAAAAATAAATAAATAACAGATGTTGCCAAGGTTGTGGAGAGAAAGGAATGCTTATACACTGTTGGTGGGAATGTAAATTAGTTCACTGTGGAAAGCAGTTTGGAGATTTCTCAAAGAACTAAAAATAGAATTATCATTTGATCCATCAAACCATTACTGGGTATATACCAAGGAAAATAAATTGTTCTACCAAAAAGACAACTACACTCATGTTTATCACAGCACTATTCACAAGGGCAAAGACAAGGGATGAACCCAGGTGCCCATCAATGGTGAACTAGATAACAAGAATGTGGTACATATACACCAGGGAATACTATACAACCATAAAAAAGAATAAAATCTTGTCCTTTGTAGCAACATGTATGCAGCTGGAGGCCATTATCCAAACAAATTAACACACAAAAAAACCAAATACTGAATGTTCTCACTTATAAATGGAGCCAAATACTACAAATTAACTCAAGCAGAAAGTCAAATACTGCATGTTCTCACTTGAAGCTACATACTAAGTGCACACAGACACCAAAATGAAAACAGTAGACACTAGAGATTCCAAAGGGGAGAAATGGAGGGGGGAAACTGTTAAACTATTGGGTACTACATTTATTACTTGGGCGATAGTATCATTAGAAGCCTAACCTCAGTATGAAGCACTATAAATACGTAACAAAACTGCATCTTTGCCAGCAGAATTTAAAAACAACTGACAAACAAAACATACGTACTTTGAATTTATTTCTCTTATTGAATTGAAATTTTGTATCCTTTGACCAACATCTCTTAAATCCCAACCCTTACCTCCAGCTCCTGGAACCATTGTTTTATTCTTTGCTTCTGTGAGTTCAACTTTTTAAAACTTCACATAAAAGTGAGATCATGTGGTAATTGTCTTTCTGTGGTTGTCCTATTTCACTCAGCATAATGTCTTCCAGGTTCATTGATGTTGTTGCAAATAATAGGATTTCCTTCTTTTTAAAGATTGAACAGTATTCTAGTGTGTGTGTGTGTGTGTGTGTGTGTGTGTGTGTGTGTGTGTCACATTTTCCTTATCTATTCATCCATTGATGGACACTTAGGTTGATTCCATATCTTGATTATTGTGAACAATGCTGCAATAAAAATGGGAGTGCAGAGATCTCTTTGATATATTGATTTCATTTTCTTGATACTAATCTCAGCAGTATGATTGCTGAATCAATGGTAGTTCTATTTTTCATTTTTTTGAGGAATCTTCATACTGCTTTCCATAATGGTTGTACTAATGTATATTCTCACCAACAGTGTACAAGCATTCAATTTTGTCAGTATCCTTACCAACACTTGTTGTCTTTTATCTTTTTGTAATAGTCATTCTAATATGTGAATGATAACTTATTATAGTTTTGACTTGCAATTCCCTGATGATCAGTGATTTTGAACATTTTTTCATATACCTATTGGCCATTTCTATGTCTTCTCTTGAGAAATTTGTATTTAGTCCTGTGCCCATGTTTAAATTGGATTATTTGTTTCCTTGCTATTGAGTTGTTTGAATTCCCTGTATATTTTGAATATTAGCACCTTACCAGATGTATAATTTTCAAATATTTTCTCCCATTCTGTAGGTTGTCTTCACTCTGTTGTTTTCTTTGCTGTGAAGAGGCTTTTCAGTTTGATGTAATTCCTATTTTTGCTTTTGTTGACTGTGCTTTCGGGATTGTATTAAAAAAAAAAAAAAAAAACACTGCCTAGACCAGTATCATGGAGCTTTTCCCGTGTTTTGTTTCAGCAGCTTTGAAGTTTCAGGTCTTGCATTTAAGTCTTTAATCCATTTTGAGTTGATTTTTTGTTTTTGGTGTGAGATACACATTTTTTGCTATTCTTATGATATTTTCCCCTCACATCGAAAGCCTATATTTTCAAAAAGCTCATTGAAGTAAAAAAATAGAATATTTGGGATCTAGGGCTAGGCAAAAGGTTATAAGAATTGACTCCAAAAGCATAATCCATGAAAGAAAAAAATTGTTAAATTAGACTTCATTCAAACAAACAAAACATTTGCTTTGTGGGAGATAATGGGGTCCTTGCTGCAAGACATTCTTAACCTTTCTCTGAAGAATTTCCTTAACAGATAGGAGCCAACTTGACTAGAGATGCCTGGGAAATGGCGAAAACTTCAGCCTATGAATAACTGATACTTGGAATTTTTTTTTTTTTTAAGACAGGGTTTCACCATGTTGGTCAGGCAGTCTTGAACTCCTGACCTCAGGTGATCCGCCCATCTTGGCCTCCAAAGTGCTTGGATTACAGGCATGAGCCACCACGCCCGGCCTGACACTTGGATTTTAAAAGCCCTGTCTTTGTTGCTGTCCTCTGGGAATGCTCCCTACCCTTACAGAAAGTCAGCATTCGGTAGCAGTTAGATTTCTCATTTCGAGAGAACCACATTTTCTATCATGTCATCCCAAATACAAGTTTTCCATAGGAATTGGATTTTATATTAACTGGATTTCCAAATCAAGAGAAGCACTAGAATGTTGCTTTATTGAATACCAGTGTCCTTACTGTTGGGTTGGGAGGAGGTAGAGGTGTCAACATTTCAGTCATGAGGCTTCGTTTCATGGTCATGGATTCCAAATAGCGCCATTCAACTCCAAGAGCAAATACTGTGTTAAAAACAACTGTTTATCTGATTTCTGTCACATTCAAACACCTAGTGTTTTAACTTTCTTCCTCTAAGCTAAGTAACTCGTTTTGTCCAAATGACCTCCCTAAATGTGCATGTGACTGTGTGTCAGTTTCCTTCATTCCAAGATACTATGAATAATTCTAAGGTGTGTTATCAATGTCATAACCATCAAGCAGAAGGAAATTCAACATTAATTGTTTGTATGTTGCATCAATTCACAATGGTGTATATTTACTCATGTAATACATGTGCCTTTCTTTTCCAATATCTTAGTAATCTTGGAGTCTAATTCTGTATGTATTCAGAGGCTAAAATTTTTCTGATTCATTTTGGTCATTGCTGTTCCATAAATGTCATTTGATGATGTGTTTTTTATGATGCTTGCTTGTAATTTTAACTCCTTTTTCCTTTTTAACATCCACCGTTTCTTTTTTTCTTTTTTGGGGGAGGAGATGGAGTCTCAGAGTCTGTCATTCAGGCTGGAGTGCAGCAGCATGATCTCGGCTCATTGCAAACTCTACTTCCTGGATTTAAGCAATTCTCCTACCTCAGCCTCTTGAGTGGTTGGGACTACAGGCATGACCACCATGCCTAGCTAATTTTTACATTTTTGTGGAGATGGTTTTTGCCATGTTGGCCAGGCTGGTCTCAAACTCCTGACCTTAGGTGATGTGCCTGCCTTAGCTCCCATATTGCTGGGATTACAAGCATGAGCTGTGACATCCAGCCAACATCAACTTTTTGATTTGCATTTTTAAATTTGCAAATATCCTAGTTTTGTATTTGTTATTAGTTCTTTAATTGAGTCACATATCTTAGGATATTAAACACATCCTCTGGAAAGTCAGCTGGAAACTTCTTAGTCTTTTCTAATGCTTGAGTAAGTTATAGGAATTCACCCACATCAAAAATGTGATGATCTCTTATAAAAGATTTGCCCATTTCTGCTGTCTTTAACTGTATATCTTGATGTATGAAGGCAATCTTCTGTTTATAAGGTGGTATTTGTTTCAATTCTGTATTAAAATGTAGTCCTTCCAAAGACATTTTAAGTGACAATTTAAAATCCAAACTTAATTAAAAATTTAGCAGTAGGCACTGCTATTAATGCTAGTAATTTCAACCGAAGTGAAAATTGAATGAAGAGATGCCTTCTATACATGGCTAAGTTCCTGTGTAGACAATGACAACCACTCTTTGGGTGCTCAAAGCTATCTTTTAGCTTAGATTCATGCATTTATTCAAAAAATATTATGTACAGCCTAATTATGACAGTCATTGATGTAGGTACTGAGAAAATTGGGTAAATAAAATAGTAAAATCTTCACCGTAATTGAGCTTATATTCTTCAATTATAAGAGGCACTCAGATTTCAGAAATAAAATGTGAAGAAATATGTAAAATATGTATCTCAGAACAAAGAAAGATATGGTGTAGCTGTAAGGTTCTTTCATACTTTTTAATTCAGCTATTTCTAGTGTAATTAATTTTATTCAAACTTGTCCTAAAGAGACTATTTTAGTTTTTACCTATGTTTCTTAAAATGTTTTTTATTATATTATTCCTAATGCAAAGGATATACTTCAGTTTTATATAAAAAATGACATCAGATCTTCTTTTCTTCCTCCCTTTTTTCCCTCTATAAAAGAGGTTTTTCATAGGATGTTCTATTTAATTTCTCTGTGCTCATATATGGAGAAATATGTATGGGTAGGGCAAGACAGGAGGAGTGTACATAGGTATTTATAATGATGGAAATGGACAGTGTTAAAACAACTCCCATACTAATCCCTCACTTCCAAGTGAGGAAATCCTCCAATAAGCATTGCCCTAGAATACATTTAAAGAGGCTACTGAAAATCAAACACTATGTGTGTGTATATATATATATATATATATATATATATATATATATATAGGCACTCACATATTTCAAATGTATGTATATACATATGTGTATACATATTTATATACATAAGTGTTTTGATACACACATATTTTGAAGAGCTATGTAGCAAATTACTAGCTTATTTTTCATATGAGCACTACCATATCATATGTTCCAAACTCAACAGGAGAGTCACTACTAATGGCATTTGAAAACTGCCAAGTAAGAAGATGTTCATGTGTAAATGTAGACTTGATCTTTGATGTTCATGGTAAGTGATTCATAGCTAGTTTCTACATTACGCCAAGGAGATGCTTTATAATAGAACACTGACACTTTATGTATTAGGCCATAATCAATACTATTAGCTACATGCTCTGTCACTGAAATAAAACCATGATTGTTCTGCAAATAAAGTTTTAATTACTAACACAAACATCCCTGTTTCAAAATGTAGTAACCCTATATATCCCCTAACAGAACTTTACTACCAGGTATAAAGATCAACCAAAGGTTTAAAAGTCTTAAAACATGTATATCTCAGTGGTATAACCTGAGTCTGTGTAATTTTTTTTATGCAAACAGGTCATATATTGTAGGAGGGAAACTAAATTTAGTATTCTTATCTGTAAAATGGAAATAACAGTTTCTAATTCACATCGTTATTAGAAAAATTAGGTTAGATTACATGTGTAAAGCCACAAAATTTGGGCTCCTCCTAGATTTGGAGAAGGGTAATCTGAGACTGAGTACTGATGTCCATAATTGAATTAATGTTAACCTGTGCTTTTTAACAGCTGCTGTTCATGCCCATAACACACAGAGACATTTAATTGCTAATCCAAATCTACGCAATCACTTAGCTCATTGCATTATCTAACAGGGAAGAACTGACAGTCAACAACTTCTGCAGGATTGAAAAGAAGACATTCCTGGAGCCCACTGAGACCACTAGTCTGCCTGCCTACAGCTCCTTTGTTCTTTGACTCATCTACCAAACCAAGAAACACCTAAATTATAAATCTAAAACTTTCTAGTACCTACAATATAGCATACAAAACCATTCACAAACTGGCCCCACCCCAGCTTTAAGCCCACTATATCACCTCACTTATACAACTGTACCCTAATTACACCCCTAAAATAGCTCATATGACATTGTCTTATAGTTTATCAGGTGTCTAACCGCCATCTAGCCCTTTGTAGGGCCATATCTCAAAGTATGTGTTTGCCTAGGGGAAGTTTAACCAGTGTATGCCTCTTCATATCTTCCAAGATAATCACACTCAAAAGGAGTTTCAGCTGTTAGTGTCTTTCACAGACCCCTCTGAATGTCAGCAGTAAAATGAAACATTCTGAAATTAAGTTTTAAGGATGATCAGAAAAGAGAAGTAAGGTATACAGCCTCTGATTCCTCCAAAACTCTCCATAAGCAGGTGTGTCCAGGACAGCCACTACCATTGCACTAAAGCAAAGGTCACATCCTGTTGTACTCCTTCTGTCTTATTCCTTTTTGTATATATGGTAACTTGTATAGTGCCCATTACTTACTAGGTGAAATTTAGATTAAATAATTCCTTTCCTTCTCTCTTCTTCTGCCACCCCTAAAAATACACACATACAGACTTTTTCAAGCTAAAGCTACCTCTCTGTGACAGCAAGCAAGTGAAAACATTGGATTCCTATGGGAACCTAGGGAAAATTGAATAAGACAGGCTTGGTGGGTACTGAGATGACTTGGAGAATGCACACTCACCCAGAAATGTTATCTCACTAGTTGCTATCAGCTCCAGCCTACTGTTGCAGGAAAATGGCAATTTAGTGTGGCTACTCTTCCTATCTATCATGAGAACTCAGAAATACAGAATATTTTGTGAAATCTTCTGGTTTGCATATGTTGGAAATTTGGTGGATTTTGTTGTTGTTTGTTTTTTTGTTCTGTGTAAAGCACTGTGTAAGTCATGGACACAGGGAGGGGAGCATCACACACTGGGGTTTGTCAAGGGGAAATAGGGGAGGGACAGTCGGGAGTGGGGAGTTGGGGAGAGATAGCATGGGGAGAAATGCCAGATATAGGTGATGGGGAGGAAGGCAGCAAATCACACTGCCATGTGTGTACCTATGCAACAATCTTGCATGTTCTTCACATGTACTCAAAAGCCTAAAATGCAAT